>PKRV01000930.1:6417-37914 GCA_003709505.1 Hyphantria cunea
ATATATATATATATATATATATATATATAGTTATATATGTATAATAAATCTCTCTAATCAATAAAAATCTTCATATGTCTCTCGAAGTGTACCCGGGAATTTGAATAATTTCATAAGTAATCAAGAAATGACCTAGAGATTCGGATTCCTACTTAACCATATCAATACAGGGCGACCTAGTTGTGGTTTACTACTTGACACCAGTCATACAACTGCAAAGGTCAAGGTTAAAACAGAATAAAATAAGTGAAACAATATCTAACACAAACATTTGTTTAACGTTTCCTTATTTGTCCTTGTCCTTAACTTATGTACAGGAAAACTCACTTCCTACCATATCAGTTTAAAGGACAGGATGTTTGTATTCCCTATTTGAAATATCCCCAAAAATGGTATTCTGTGTGTTCTATTTTAAATCTCCGACCGGTTTAAGGTGTTCTTACACAATTTGCGTCATTCGCGCAATAATCGTTATTTGGAGCGAGTTTACTTCATACTGCTATGTTGCTCAGTTGGTCAACTGTATACAAAATATCAACAACTAGTTCACACGATGTAAGGTGCTTGAACCTCAACAACGGTATTAATCTCGGAGAAATCTTCTGTCCAATTTCACTAGAAATACATATAATATAACCTATTATTATTATGGCCTCCTTTCTAAGGAGAGGCTTATACAGGACAGCAGTAGACTATTAAAGGCTATTGATGTGTTGTGATGTGATGTAATGTGATGACATATAAATTAGGTTCAGTATATTACCTAAGCTTTACAGTGGGAAAATATAAAAATACCCCTTCATTTTGGATTTACTGAAGTCCGATAAAGAATATTTGAATATAATTTGGTGCTATTTCTAAGTAGTTGCAACACCACTATTGTTAATTAATGTAGAATTGGGCCACCAGGGCTACAAATATCTGTCGTATGTTGTGGTAGTTCTATCGACCTTATCGTGTTGTTTTAGCAAAGAGAATTAATTTATCCAAACAATTTATACATATCAAGTCTGAAATTCAAACAGAAATGTGCTGTATCTAACTTCATTTACTACTTTTCTATTCGAACTCAACTTTACTTAAAAACAATGGCCAAAATAATGCCTTAAAAATTACATAAATCATCATGTTAATACTTCTACATAAATAACATTTTTGATCTAAGTACAGGCTACATATCTAGTATAATTAAACAATGACCTCAAACGAGACCATGAAAGATTTTCCCTATGATTTATAAATCGATAAAATATTCGAATATTTTATCGATCGATAATCGATCAAGCGTGTATTTACATTCATTTGTATGAATTAGCTACGTTCTACTAATGAAGACTAACCTATTGTATTGAGTGCTATCGATTATTATCGCACGTGTCAACGCACGTAAATATTGTATGTAACATACCGGTTACTCGTGCCGTGTTTGTTTATATTAAAAAAATAAACCCACACCTGCATTTATCGTGAAAACAGGTAATATTTTTAAAACAAAATGATATATATTTCCCGCCTGCATGTACCTACTCTGCTGAGAATTTCCTAATAAAAAACCCTACGAACAAAAAGTTCGCATGCATAATAATGCACGCGAAAGACATGTTAAATTCACACATTCATTTATTAGACAATTTTATCATTATTTTTAATGTTATTACTAAACCAATAGTATATGCAATCGAAATTGCCTTTTTATTAAAAATAGGCAATCGAAACTTAAGCCGACCATAAGTTACGCCGTGTTTACGTGTGCCCTCAGTTGTAAAATAAAACTATTCCACAAAACTTAAGTAAAATAATATAAATTTAATTTTCATTATACGTATAATTATTATTCCTAGTAATTACGTAAGTACTTATAAACATTTAAATAAACCTTACTACTGTTGAAACCTATAAAGTCCTTCACGTGTTCAAGTAGAAACAAAACAAAGAACTGATAAAACACGAAGCGAGGTTAACCAATATCTCTTTCTGTACCTGACCTAAACAATCAACATTGCAGTAGATGAAAAATATGGCATTAAACTAACTTCACACGCTCTAAACAATATCAATATATTCAAGTAAACATGACGTACACTACGTGATTCGCAGATCAAACGCCAACATCTTGTAGATCCTGGTACATATAAAGTAGGCGATAGTCTGCACTACCAGATTTGACCTTTTAGAAGGGCGTGATGTGACTAGCAAAGGTAATAAATGCATATTGGAAATATACTTCCTTGAGTAAGTCTAGAATTTTGATTCTTTGCTGGACGGAAGCTGGTATTAATTTGTCATTTAACCTTTTGCGAATGCGAAACGTTGACTACGACACATATTCAGAGAGTACGAATGGCATACTGGTTTAAATAACCTCGCTCACTCGCTGTTCCTAATCTGCTGAATACCGTGGCTTCAATCCTCACAAGGAAAAATACCTTGTGTGAAAACTAAGTCTAGGTGTTCTTTGTGTCCATTTCATGAACGTTTGTGTTGTCCAAGCGATACAAAATTTATTCCTAGTGCCGGATTCGTCTATTCCTTTAAAAAAAATAATAGCAAACTTTCTAGACGATTGTAAACACTAGTTTATAGTGTTGTTAATAGTAATCATTATCACTATCCCGGATATATATATAATATATCTTAGTGAATATAATAAGTTAACATAGTTCCAATAAGATTAACGGGTTATCTTTTAAGTATGATTAGATAAATTAAACAAGATCCTGTTCAATGCTTACAAAGAGAGCTACAATCGATGTTATCTTGATAAATAATCATAATTATGCGTGTGTGCGTATCATATATTTAATCTGTTCTTAAAACGTCAACTGGAATATTTATAGAGGGTTTGTGAGGGATTGGTCCAAAAAAGGTTTCTGGCGCGCTGCGACCTTGACTTAGCGTTTCAGAGTCTCTGGATGGCGTAAGAAAGCGGTTCCCGGATCTCTCTCGTCTCAGGCGCAGAGTGGCACACCATGGTGGTTTAGTGGGTAGTCTGGCGAGTCAGTCAGTAGTCCCACACAAAGCGAACCCCCTGTCCCCGCGGGGGAGAGCGAAGTGCGTAAAGGCATTCCATCACGTAAAAAAAAAAAAGCGTTTCAGAGTCTATCTTTTAAGGCAGTAAATCACCATCCTTTAACATAAAATCATGTTTCTGAATTTCATAATAAGTTGAAATATGGTAAATTAATAAATCTCTAAATTAATAAAGCTCTCAGCATTTTGGAAACTAGAAGGATCAACACAGGTATCGAGTTTTGGTGTTTTCACCTAATTCACCTAGACAATACAGTACGTCTGTGGCGTGTGTACGTTTTTTTGATGATGATGAGTTTTCTGATGCAGTTGCTGTCAGTCCTATCATTCTATCAGCCAAGGGACATCTACCAGCTTTTTATTATATGGGAAGGTTCCTACCTAGTTTTTTTTAACTTGGACAGGCATAAGACATGTTATGTAATATTTATATCAATTGGTGGCGAAGTCCGACTGTGTATCTACTTTAAATTTATCTGAAGTGTATGTACAGACAATATACATTATTATCTTGAAACAAAAGATTACGAATCAAAAACAAAACATTACTATTATGTATTGAGTTCTATTAAAAGATAGTATATTAAAATAAAACCACAGACAATTTTTAAAAGTACTAAACTGTCAATGTGTCAAAGACAAATAAAAATGTGTTTTATTGACCAAGTAATAATGCTTGCAATATTTTGTTGTAGTAATTCTTTAACAAAGATAAACCACATAATGCAAAGGGCGACGGCATCGACACGTTAAGAACATCGTTTTCTTTGTTCATAACTCTGTACATGCAGTGTGTTATTGGACTTTATGTTGGGTACCTACACTTTGTTTTAGGGACTTCGTGAGTCATCAAAATCTTGAGGGCAAGGGAAATTGAACTTTAGTAGACAATTTCTGCAGAACAAGGAACTTCTACACAGAAAAGCACTTAAAATAACCGCATTGTTTGGTATAAAGTCTTAAAAGATTATCTTGACTTGTATGGCAAAAGTAAAACGCATTTTTCTCACTTTTGTTGTCAGTATTGAAGAAAAAGCCATTATGTACAATATTTGCCGTTTACTTTTTGTTTTTCGTATAGTACAATTAGCAAAAAATTGTAATATAAAATCATTTAATAAATAAAAACCAACGCACAAACTACTAACTTATAAATAAACATTTAAGCATATGTTTATTATCTACGCACATATGTTTTTGAAGGTGCTTGACCTTTTTAATCGATGCATCTTTATATCTACCGATAGTTTCGGAATCTACATTACTCGAAAACATACTTTGTGACACCGAAACACAGTCCTTCCAAATTAAAATTTCCCGAATGAAATTGCCGTATTAAACAGGAATTTGATGACGTTTTGTTCAACAAAATAGGTCTGGCTGTTTAGTAGTAACGAGGGCACAGCCACGCGTTGTGGTTGTTATTTACAAGTCAAATATAAAGCATTTCTTTGTTGACTTCTGTAAAAAATAATTTTCAAGATGTCATCGTGTTTTTTTTTATATTTATCTAGTGCGCAATATTTTCTCAAGTGTAACAAAGAAATGTAAAAGTAAAATCTTTATAAGCCCAATTTTTTTAAACTTATTAGTAGGATTTACGATAATTATAGTTATTTAAAATCAATGTAAGTGTTAACTATCATTTACATATCATATAATACAAAAAATCTCATTTTCACACATCTAAACACAACTACTTACTTATAACTTAAGTGCAATTTACTGAATTAAATATTTATTGCAATAAGTTGAGTAAACAATTTTTTTTATTAATTTATCTTGATGTACAATACCCATATACTATGTTATATTTTGTTTAGATGTTTTTATTTAAAAAACGCGAGTTCAAATGTTTTGTGCGTCATTGTCACTATCTTTATTACAAATATAAAATGGTTATTTATTTATTGCGAATTGATTTGATTATTTCCTGTTGTGATAAACATGACACGAACTAAGTAAGGTTAAGTGTCAGTGAGGCCTAATGATGCAGAAGCATCGCTAGACCACCATAGTGTGGACCACCATTGCATTTTTTGTTGCATTGCCTGCACGAGGAATGAGTGTGGTAACCACTACTCTCATTCCTCGTGCAGGCAATGCAGAGTAAGCTATCAGGCAGAATAAAGTCATTTTGGCATTGGCAGGCATAAAAACAAGTAATAAATTATATGTTATATAAATGCTTCAATATCGTATATGAAACGTATAAGATACATATAAATATATTCGTAATCACCGTCAAAAACACTCGATGTATTTTGAAAATATTGTTTTTTAAGATTACTGAGAAAAAATCAAATCAATTTTATTATTTGTGTATCAAAAAATGGAAGATTAAAACAGAAACATCACTTAATTGTCTTAATCGTGCCCGTAACACTTCGGTATTTACCTAATACCAACTAACTTATTCTCTATATTAATAATGCACAAAACAAACCACTGACAAAGAACTGTGTCATGACTGTTACTACATTGGGTGATAGTTTTTGCTGTCACTATTACGATGTATTCAAATCAGCCTTCACCGAGTGGAGCATGCGCAGTGAAAGTGATATACACGATGTTCAAATTATTATCACCTAAAATATAACTAGATATTCTATCCTAACACACAATATGAGCGACTTTAAATATGTTATTACGTATATAACGTACGTACGTTTGGACATTAGCCAAAATGACACTAAAAACGTAGTACGCGTTGCGTTGACACTGAAAGTGTTTGTTTTCAACTAACAATTATTACCATTTTCATCTTGTTTTATGTGAAACAAAAAGCATACAGAATCTTTACACCTACATATTTCTACCTATAATATACTCTCTGCAGTACCCTTCTTCCCTATGTCGTAATAAATTGGATTATATAGATTTTACGTAAGAATGGCCCGGGCAAAAAGTCCTATATATTTATGAAGTTTTACGTAGACCGGGTATAGTTATTTAAAATATTATTTTCCTTTTGTTAGGATAAAGTATTAGAGCTAAATACACGCAATATTAGTATCACACTAAGACACGCATTGACTTAACAAACATAAATGTACATGCATAATTAATAGATACAAAGTCCACTTAGACTCAGAACGCAATATACGTAGTAAAAAATATTTCTATGATTCAGACTAACATTACAATTAATCGTTCTAAACTAAAAATAATTTTCATTAAACCACCAATCAAAGATTTTGGAGACAACTACTTCCAAAACGAACAAGCAAATAGAAAAACACTAAAGGCCACGTCTTGTTCAAGTCGCAATAATATAGATTGACCAGTAATGTATAATCAACGCAACGGCCATTGCGCACACAATAGATTCCTAATTTCATTAAATAAAGAAACTAGTTCCTTGAATAATTATTCACATGATTATTCTGTTGGCACAAATTCGTTGTATTGTATTGTCGATTTGGTGACAGAAGAGTACGTTGAACTTGTCAAATTTTATCGTATTTTAAAAAGACAACTTCCGCACTTCGGATACTCATGAATCGCGGGCCCTTTCCAATCATAATTGTCCAATGTGGGATTTGAACCCACAACACTCAGGGCAGTAGAAAATGACCGCTTAAATCACTGCAATCATGTTTATTGTTCATATATATATATAATGAATTTATAATCTATAGAAGAGGTAACTTCAAAGATACCATGTGAAGCAACCGGATGGACCGATTTCGAGACGTTTTTCTTTATGTGAAAGTCATTTTTCTTGCTATGTTTGGTAATATCGGTCCAGCAGTGTTAAAGTATCAGCTGTTTTCCAAATTGATGCAAGGCATTTTTGGCGTTTGATTGCTCGATGAGTGTTTATGTAGAGTGTTTTAAAAAATTTAAGTTTAGCTTTTATAAGCACATATAATGATTAAATGCCAGGCTTATCACCAGTTGTTTATTTGGACAATGGAAACAAGTTACGTCTTTAGTCTGTCTTCATAAGTCTCCACCATTTATGAGGTTGACGTTGAGTTCAGAGATGAACGTAAAAGACAAAGTCAGAATATTTTGTTAGTACGCAATACTTGCATTTACGAAAGCATGTGTTCACCACACTGCCAATTAAAAGTGTTACTGCGCAGAAAATTATCAACTAAGTAGGTGTGTATTGTAACTTTTAAAATAACGCAATCCATTGTCGAATGTACATTGTTATGTACAGTACAATTGGTAAACACATATATTCATACATTTATTTGGTTTAGTCGTAGGAGCATCGTGTTTCGACACAAACGGACTTTTCTGGAATCTATGCAATGTTCCTGGTCAACTACTGACATATCCAAATGGTCTACCTGTCTGTACGAATCCGCAATGATGATCGTCCAAGTACAAGTACAGAGCACACGTAACTTCTCTGAAACTGTTTACTAAAACATAGGAAGTTGCGTGTCGCAGAGATGGACCAATGACTTGAGGAAAATGGCTGGCAGCCGATGTATGCGAACTGTCCAAGACCGTAATGGTTGCCGCTCTTCAGGGGAGGCCTTCATTCAACCGTGGATGGCAATACGCCAAAGTATACCTTATCAACTTATCTCTGTTTCGTGTTTTACATATTATCTTATTTGCTTGATTACAGTTTATCGTATTTTTTGTAACAATTATGGATAATGCTTGATTTTCGTGTGACGTGTTATTAAGATTATTTTAAAGTTGTTAATGTTGATTATATCATAATGATAAATTTATGTAAATATCAATTTCAATCTTTACTGCAAGACATATGTTATAAAATGTCTTAAAAAGAAAGTATGACGTGAGTTCTGTGAATTTCTAAATAGCTTATCCAAGTATTCTATTTGGAGTTTAACACGTGGTTAATACTTTTACCAAGGCTCTAATGAACACTGATTTTCGGATTATAAATATACTTATTATTGTACAACGGGACTAACGGAACTTAGCAGAACTTTGCCGTGTATATGTAAAAGTCTCTAAAGTCTAAAAACCTACCTCCTAACAAAATAAGTTAAACTGGGTAAACTTATCGTTTTTCTGTGACGAATGTCTTGGCAGTTAACTCCTAAGTACTTAATAATTTGTTTGATGCGAAGAATGCGTCGCAATTAAAAAAAATCAGTGCAATACCTATAATAAAGAAGTATTTGTAAGACTTCAATAAGAGTATTATATGTATAGAGTGAACTAACCTGTNATTAATAAGATTACTTTAAAGTTGTTAATGTTGATTATATCATAATGATAAATTTATGTAAATATCAATTTCCATCTTTACTGCAAGGCATATGTTATAAAATGTCTTAGAAAGAAAGTATGACGTGAGTACTGTGAATTACTAAATAGCTTATCCAAGTATTCTATTTCGAGTTTAACACGTGGTTAATTTAATGATACTATTACTTTTACCAAGGCTCTAATGAAAACTGATTTTCGGATTATAAATATACTTATTATTGTACGACGGGACTAACGGAACTTGGCAGTACTTTGCCGTGTGTATGTAAAAGTCGCTATAGTCTAAAAACAGTGACTTATAAATAATTTTAATCTCCCTTTAAATATACCTCCTAACAAAATAAGTTAAACTGGGTAAACTTATCGTTTTTCTGTGACGAATGTCTTGGCAGTTAACTCCTAAGTACTTAATAATTTGTTTGAAGCGAAGAATGCGTCGCAATTAAAAAAAAATCAGTGCAATACCTAAAATAAAGAAGTATTTGTAAGACTTCAATAAGAGTATTATATGTATAGAGTGAACTAACCTGTGACCACCCCATATTGTGGAAGTCCATTAGAACGACAGTTCCTCTGACTTGTGACTCCGGTTCCAACATGGCCGCTTCATGGATTAAGTAGAATAATCTGAAGAGCTGGTCAGCAGTCACTTTTTTTGGATCCCATGTACCTTGAATTAAATTATTTCATAATGAATAAGAAGGACTTTTGTTAATGTATTATTGAATCGCAAACAGACATTATCAGCGGAGGATTTAGGAAAGAAGTAAATATGTAATGTACGTTTATACATAGTGGTCATCCAGTGGTCGAAATTCAACCGTAATTTATTTAATATATATTTTTTAGCTTTATGCACTCCTCAACATACAACGCCATCTAGTCGCCCCCAACCCAAGCAGATCTTGTTATGGTTACTAGACAACTGGTGTAAATACATATATACTTTTTTTGTAAAAACATACATATTATACATAGAAAACACCCAAACTCTATAACGAATATTTGCAGATCATACAAACATATTTGTCCCGAGCTGGGAATCGAACCCGAGACCTCAAGAACAGCAGTCATATAAGCTACCACTGCGCCACAGAGGCAGTTAATAAGGTTAGAAAGTTTTTGCTTCAGGTATTGACATATAGATACCAATGCTAGATTAATATATAATAAAGACGCGTGCCACGCCTCGACAAGCCTTCACAAACAAGCGTGTAAACGGGCTGTTTGGCTTGGGTTGCGTGAGGTTGTGATAAATTGTTGCCGACCCTTCCGGATGACGTAAGAAAGCGGTTCCCGGATCACTCCCATCTCAGGCGCAGAGTGGCACACCGTGTGGTATTAGAGTTCTAGTCGGTTCGATTCCGACACACCGCCCCAACGCAAACCCCGGTGGGTTGAAAGCCCGAGGGGGTTTCCACACGTAAAAAAAAAGCTTGTTGCCGACCCGAATCGGTGTCGGGTTTGAATCACAGATCAAAGGAAGCGTGCACGAATGTTTGCAGTTTGTGAGCGGCTGCCAAGTCCTCGCAGGCGTATAAACATAGCATAAAGAATCAATCGAAATAGTTTAACGCGGTAAAAGTTTAAGCGGGTATATGTAAACAGTTTTATTAATAATACCTAATATTATTTCTTTTATTTTGTTATTAATAACTAAAATAATAGGTGGGATAACAAACTGCCACAAAAAAATCACATTACAAGTAATGAAAACATGATTGAACAAAACAATAAATAAAAGTATACAACTATAAAAATAAATACAGTTAGTGTTTTTACCACTAAAGAAAACTGTTATCTTTGTCAGACTCAGGCATAATTATTCATGAAATCATTTTTGTCACATTTTTTATTTTTAACCATGAGTCTTGTATTGCGTGCCTTGTACCTACTTCTACTCGTAAATGCATTAATTTATTCGGCAATTATTTTGTACAATTTATTTTTAATCACATAACACGTTCTATTTAAAAATATTATTAATGAAATTTGTGTTTACAAAACTAATGTAATTAAAATTGTTTTTATACTTAACAAATCAACATCTTGTTAAACATTTAAAAGTTAGAATAGAGGTTTTTGAAAGACAGAGAAATTAGAAAGAAAGACTAGTACCTAGTAGTAGTATTTTATCATAAAGTTTATATCAAATTCAAATTCAAATTCTTTATTCAAATACTTGCACAAAATGTTACAATAATTGCTGGTGGTACCCAAACTAAGCTTCGCTTGTATCTTGGGCTGCCGAAAAATACAAAAATATGCAACAGTGAAATTAGCCTATAAATTATAAAATAAAACTTAATTTAAAAAAACAAAATATATAAATCTACAAAAATTTGTTAGAGAAGTAACGAACTTGTTTAAAAACGTCCTTTTTTTAAATACAACTTTAATATGTAAACAAATCAGCCAATAACAAGATGATCATTACCATAGATTATAACAGTGATGGATCACCCATCTTGAAAAACTCAGACATATCAATGTCTTTGTGTCTACCGAGTATATGTCATACACCTTCATGTTTTGTTTCTCAGAATAATATTACTTTATACTACCAGGATTACCAACTATGACACAGTCAGCTTGATAAGCAGAAGTAGTACGTATCATCAATTCATCATTTACAATAACACCAGTGATGGCAAACCCAAATCATACATATATGGCAAAGTAGGTATTCGTAACTGTTTTTTTTTTATTGAAATTACAAAAAGATCTTAGTTAATTCAAACGAAAAAAAAAGTTCGTTGAATATTTCCCGCCTCAATATTCTTTTTGCATTTTTTTTATTTCATCGTACTTAAGGCATTTGTCCGTCAATTATCTACAGAGTAGGTAGTTAAAGTAAAGTAGAAAACAAGTGACAGCTGGCACCTTGTTCATCTATATTTATAAAAATGAATTGTAGTTCGTTTGTCTTGCTAAAACTTGAAAATGAATAGACCGATTTGGTTAATTTAGATCGTAAAATATTTGTGGAGGTTCAGGGATGGTTTAGGTGCAGGTGATACGAAATTGACTGCCTCGGTGACGCGGTGGTAGCGTATGCAACAGCTGTTCTCGAGGTCACGGGATGTTTGTATGATCTGCAAATATTCGTTCCGGAGTTTGGGAGTTTTCTGTATTTACTATATGTGTATTTACAAAAAAAAAGGTTATATGTATTTATATCAGTTGTCTAGTACCAATAATACACGCTCTGCTTAGTTTGGGACTAGATGGCGTTGCTTGTTAGATGTCTGAAATTTTTAAATAGTTAAAGTTAATTATTGGTTCAATTAGTTACTTAAAATTTTAATTTTTATACAGAAATTCCGATTGAAGTGCTTATATCTTTATAGTTTTTTAACTAACAAAGAACACTCTTGGCTCTCTCGGCCAAGACGTGTTGCAAAAGTTATTTAATAGTCTTGCAAATGACTATTTGCCTAACCAAAAAAGTGATTACCTAACAACATCAATCACAAATACACTATGATGCAACGTTATTTAAATCTTAGTAAGCAAAATGTTTTTCCTGTTACTGTCTATTCATATGTACCTACCTTACTAGTAAATATGATCACAATGTTCCCGTCCCATAAGAATTACCTAGTGTCCAAAATATTTATTTAATATTTACATTGTAAGTATATTATATTAGTATTACAGCCAATGTAGATCATTTCGAATAAGCTTCATATATTTTAATGGTATTATTTTAATGTATTAAACTAACACATTGTAATAGTAATAAATGTTACATAATTTAAAAATGCTGTCTTTCTTTGTAACAATATTTATGGCAAGACTAAGTATACAGCCTCTAATGGTTCACTGCTAGACCTATACCTCGCCTGAGAAAGCAGATTTTGGCCTAGTATAGCACGCTGGCCAGACAGGTTGGTATAAGGTTTTCTTTTTAAATTTAGCTTCTTCTTACGAAACCTCATCTTCCTAGCTTTTATCATTCCCAAGATATGGGGTCGGCTACTAGTTGAAACAGTTGTACTTGAATATTAGTTATTACACGAAGTGACTGGCATCGGACCTTCTCAATCCTGAGGGTCTTTTCGTATTTGAACTAGTTTTCAGTATATTTGAGGGCACTAACTTCCCAACAACGATTGCCATAGATGTTCATGTCAACCGGGGCCGACGGCTTAACGTGTTCTCCGAGGCACGGGCGGGAAACACCGCCATCTTCTATACTCCAGGCTGCTATTAAGAATTTCTTGTGAGAAAAACCGACAAACAGTCCGACCCGGGAATCGAACTCGAGACCTCTTGATTCACTTACGCTAAGCACTAGATCAACGACGCAGTCTTACAACACCTATGGGAGGAATAAGGGTTGTCACACTCCGCATTCTTAATCTGTAAACTGTGTACTAAAAAATACTGACAAAATGTGTTCCGAAAACTGACCAGGTGATTCAACGAAGGCGATGTATTGCAACCTCAGGAATATAACCTTTTTTTACGCCAATTACTAATGACATATGTGTAATTTGAACTATTTTTACACATAAACTAGTACCTATTTTTGTGGAGAATATTATTAATAGTAATAATTGCTTTCATCAGACATTACTAGTAATAAGTTTTGTTTTCTATATTGATGATTGTGTAACTTACCTACCTACCTTTCCACCTATTGTGTAATTACCTACCTACTACTAGACCTACATGTCTACAACAGAGATTTTATAGACACAACAACGAAATAGATCCAATTTCACTAAACGATAAAAGGAAAAAACCAATACTTCATTTCAGCCAGTGTTTCTTTTAAAAACTCTTTACTAGGTTTTCCAACCTGGCTGCAGTGAAATAAAAAAAGGGATTTTGAGTTTAATATACATATTAGTAAATATCGCAAGAACTATTAAACGACTGAAGAAATTATAATGGTCTCGTCCGTTCATCTTATTTGTCTCTAAAACTAAACATATGTTTTGTTTAAAAACCTATTGATTTTCTTATCAAATAAAGGGTTTGAAGTAGAGGGCTAAGTTTGGCGTTTCTCTAAGGGATCCCATCAGAAACGAGGTGATCCGACAAAGAACCAGAGTCATCGCTATAGCACCCAGGATTAGCAAGCTGAAGTGGCAGTGGGCTGGCCACATTTGCTGTAGAACCGATAACCGTTGGGGTAAACAAGTTCTTAAGTGGAGACCGCGTCTCGTCAAACGTAGTGTAGGACGTCCACAAGACAGGTGGAGTGATGATTTGCGCGCAAGACGGCTAGCAGGAGCTAGATGCGAGAAGCCGAGGACCGAACAAAGTGGTGTTCAATTTGAGAGGCCTATGTTCAGCAGTGGACTGCGATAGGCTGATGAAGATGATGAATAACACACAAAAAATGGCTTACAGTTTAATAAAGCGGGCTTTGACAGTGTTTAACGTATTACTTAAACAAGTTAAAGCATAATCTTACCTCCAACATTAACTATGAGGACCCTCCTGCCTTTGTGGTCTCGGCCTTTCATAACGTTGACGACCTTGTGCTCAAGGAACGCCTCTTTTTCATCCTGAGGCAATAATCCGTCGAGCAGAGACGCGTTGTCACGTTTGAATTCAGCAATACGACGCATCTGCAATAAAATATACCATTAAAATGTTGAAGAAGGTTTTGATGATCTAAAATTTAAAAAAAAATGGCTGTCATTAGGACTTCCGATAGAAGTGAAAACTTAACTTGGAATGTTATTTGTAATGTTTTAAGGTTAGAAATTTTGTAATGGTTAAAATTATTAAACATTAGCATGTTCGTGAAGAGAAGCCATTACATTCAAAAAGAAGTTATCACTTCGAAAATGTCATATCAGCATGTCGGTGACGCTAACTCAT
The DNA here is from genome assembly GCA_003709505.1 of Hyphantria cunea. Lineage (NCBI taxonomy): Eukaryota > Metazoa > Arthropoda > Insecta > Lepidoptera > Erebidae > Hyphantria > Hyphantria cunea. Next base: position 20,497 of record PKRV01000930.1, read on the forward strand.
AAAATATTCTCCTACTAAAAACCACTTCAAAAAACCAAAATAAAAAAAGTAATTATTAAAACATCTGCTGTTTAGCTCGATTGCTAGTTTATACGTAGCTAAAAGACCCGAAAATTTTACCTGCATTTATTGAAAGGAATACATTTTGCACGTTTTAAATCCATTTTTAAATTTAGTTGTAGCGTGATGTTTTATAGCTTATAGCCTAATTTAAGAAATGGACAATGTAAAACTAAAAAACGTTTTCAATTCGAAGCAATACTTCTTAAGATAAGCATTGAACCAAACAAACAAAAAAAACATCAAAAAATCAATCAAATTGAAAATTTCTTTCCATTTTAAAAGTTGGTTTCAATTAAACCTCGCTGTCAGTTAAAATATAAAGACTTGCCATAATCTTTATGAATAAATAAAATTAGAGTGCCTGTTTGTAACATTAAAATAACCACTTTTTACTAAATGCATATGTATGTCATAAACTGCAAAACTAAACTATCAAAAAAACAAATGTTATTTTGATATATGTACCATGTATACTAGATACATGGTACATATATCAAAATAACATTTTATCTGTCTGTCTGTACGTTTCGGTTGATATCTAAACTGGCTGAACCAATTTTGACGGGACTATCACTGGCAGGTAGTTGATGATATGAGGAGTAACTTGGGCTACTTTTTTAGACTAGCTTCTAGTAACACCGCGGGGCTCAGCTAGTATTAAAGATAACGAGAACGGCATAACAGTTTGTCTGTTAACTCTAAGATCAAGTTTAGACTACATGTTTTCTATGCTAAAACTTATTAATTACTGCATAAGTGTAACTTATCAACCTGTACAGAGTGGGTACTTTCCGCTAGAAACCGACACTTCAATTAGAAAGAGAAAATATTTAATTATATAATTATGTATCATGTGAACGTAAATTGCTTGTCTACTTATCTGGACTAAGATCATTTTGACGAACAAGTCTTGGATCTTTAATAAATAGCTTTTTGTTTAAAATGTAACAAAATGTACTGACCTCTAAAACTTGCAAGTTTTTGATCTTTGTATATTTTTCAATAACTCTTTATTTCTAAATTTAAAGCATTTTTGCTTAACTTTACAATATCAACAACCCATAATGTCCCACTGCTGGGCTCGAGTCTCCTCTCAGGAGAGGGTTAAGGCCATGTCCCCACGCTGGCCAAGTGCGGGTTGGGGACTGGCAAGATTACGTTGTGGCTACGTAATTTTGCTGTTGGATGTCTTTAAGCCGCCCAAAGGCCTCCAACTAAGCTTCACGACTGTTATCCTATGATAACAACCGGGACCGACTGCTTAACGTGGCCTCCGAATCACAGAGACGCTCATGGTAATATGTCCCCAGCGGTCACCCATCCAGGTACTGACCGCGCCGTCATTGCTTACCCTCGTTGATTGTTTCTAATCACCGAGTGCAACTGGGCTAACTTAACTTTACAAATTAAGCGGTAAATGCCTACATTAGATACTAAGTTAACTTAGAATTAGATAGCTTTAGCATTGTGTGTAAATATTAAATAAAAATGGGTATTTTAATTATGTTAGACGGTAGACAGGGACCTCGTGTATTTTTATTTTATGAATGGGCTTCCCAAACGACTGCGAAAATAGTGACACCAGTCTTGAATTCTGTTTATACTTTCCATGATGCAGTGTAGACTCATTGCAAATGCAGGCAATCTAATAATGCAGCACGGTAATTAACGCCATGGCGGCTAGTAAAGCTTCTGCATTATTTGGAGGAAGCATATTTTATTATTTTATCGTATGTTCGGTGGATTATCTATCAAGTATTGTAAATTTTAAAAGCTGAAACTGTTCTTAAAACAATTTTTATACGTGAGTAACAAAACTTGATTTCTAATGAAATACTGATGTATCACAAAAAAAACCAAATTCTTGACACGCTCGTACGTGATACAAAATATTATGGAGAAAACAAAAATATTGACAATTTAGACTCGATTCTTGTTATCTTAACTTGTTAAACTTGTTATCATAATAAAAGAATAGTTTACATTATCTGTGGAAAACACAATGGGACTCATTTCCTTGTTACTTTCGATAATATGGTATATTACCAACATTACAATGATGAAAACAAACGATGAGTAAATGGTAGTTGAGAGAGTACAGAGGTTAGTAAAATATGTTTGTTCAGGTAACGATGTCAGTTACTTATTAGCAGTGACTAGTCGTATCTACTTATTTACAAAAGAGTAATAAACGCCACAATTTTTTTCCTTAGAAACCATTTACTGCTATACAAATATATATAAAATACTTTTTTGTACGACAATAATAACTGGGTTCTAAATACGGAAGGGTTTATAATGTAAAAGCATTTTATATCTTATATTATTACTGTCTTCCGTAGTATTTTTCATATTTATGGGAGGTAAAGATTCTCTATAAGTTACGATTAACAGAAAATATTCATAAACTGTAATATTTTTTTAAAACTTAGAATGTCGTTTTTTGAATTAGGAAATAGCAACATTTGGTTCTTCCATAAAAATAGCTAGCATCATCACCATCAGCTTATCGCAGTCCAATGCTGGACATAGGCCTTTCTTATTGCACGCCCCTTGGTTCGATCCTCAGCTTTTTGCATCATCAGATCATCACTCCACCTGGCCTGTGGACGTCCCTCACTACGTTTGCCGAGACGCGGTATCCACTCATAGGAAGCACAGAAAGTTGCAATGTATGATATTTGTACATATTTAAATATATGGGCATGCAAAAGTGACTCTACACTTCCTGATGAAAAACATGAGCAGAATCCAAGAGTAATAGCCACCATACTCATTGTGAATGCACACAATACAACAATGCAGCACGATGACCCACACTATGACGGCCTATTAGGATGCTTCTGTATCATTAGTGACCTCTGGTCCAAATCACACTCTAAATTTTAGGTTGGTCTTCAGTGAGAGGGTAGCCCTGGTGTAGCCGGCCCGTTCGTGTTGAAATCTCTAGATTCTCTCTGAGGCTCTACTACCTTGTAGTAACTACTCATATATTAATTATTACTAAGAACACACCAAATTATCTTTCTAACAAGAAAATTAAAATCAAAATCAGTCAATTCATTAAAAATATAAGATATAGTCGTTAAACTTACAAATACTTCTTCTTTTTGAATAAGAATTTAAAAAAGGAAAGCAGCTAATGTCAAAACGAAGGTTAATCGTGAAACAGAGCTTCTATTAGGCCCTACCTACCTACCTCGTATCGTACCTCGTAATTGCTCTAATGTTGCTTGTTTGATTAGAAAATTGTCCATAATAATATAATAACAGTCGGACACGCAATTTGGTTAAAATGTTTTATTTATGTATCCTAAATGTATTTTTTGTTAATTATATACTAGATATATTCTACTCTTCGCAAGTCATTAGATAAACGACTTAAGATGTGGTAACACTAAAGTTGTATTATAATAATGCTTGCCATATAAAGAGCGTTAAATTCGTCAAGTTAAAACCGATTGCTTAAGTAGGTAACTGACCAGATGATTGCAAGTGAAGTGAGCACGTACTAGTTCACTATAACATGGCAGTTGAGTCTTGCCTAATCTCTTCTACCTTATAATGTTTTAATAACATTGAATATATCGGTAGCGACTGTAATGTTGTACAGTATACAATCAGAAGAGGCCACGTACTAATTGAAAGTAAGAACAAAATGTCATAGAAATAATGTTAAGATATTCTATGTTTTTAAACAGTATACAAGAACTTCATTTTTTTCTTTGCTTAAGTGTACAAGGCAAAATCGTTCGCAATGTGATGTCTGAATAAATAAAATTGGAGGTCTGCAAATGTTTGTAATATTAAAATAACCGCTTTTTACTAAATGCATATGTATATATATCGGTACATATACCAAAAGAACATTTTTAAAATTTTCGTCTCGATGTAAGGAGTAACTTAGGCTACCTTTTTTAGACATTCTCGCCCCGCAGCGTTCCCCACAGTCTTTCAGAAGGTGTTTATTATATACAAAGGAATAAAAAAACACTTCCCATGTTTAAATTTTTTTTTAGACTAGCTTCACCCCGCTGCGTTACCCGCGGTACGACAATAACCGCGGGAAACAACCACGGGGTTCAGCTAGTATAAAAATAAATTCAAACATGAGCAGTACTTTTTTGAGTCTTTTAGATATAATAAACAGCAGAACACCTTCTGAAACGTCAATGTACCATACAGAAAGACAACAGCAGTACAATACAATAAAGCAAATGTTCATTAAACACAGTTTCTAAGAACACGGAGGAAATCCCATTCGCATGTTATAGTTTTACCAGCGCCTACCCCAGTTGCTGGTCAAAGTCGTTTTGCGTATGCCAGTTATCGCTGTAAAGAGTAGCATATGTCCTTCCTCAAGAATAAAAGTATTGCCGTGCCAAAATACGAATAAAATCAGTGCAATGCTTTACCCGTGAAAGTTTAAGAAACACATAGCGCTACTTTCGAATTTAAAATAGATCAGCAACATTACGACAATGAACTTGATATACTCTAAGACAGAGAATCGTTTGCTATAGTTATCATAGCCACGGAAGTTTTACTTGATATAAATTGATGGGAGTTAGTGTCACGCTTAATGTACACAGCTATTATGTAATCGTCCATCAATTTAAAATAGCTCTTAAATAACTAGCCACCCGAACAAGCTTCGTACCGGCACAATATTTTTTTGTATGAACTTTTATACTGCTGTACATATTTTAGGTTGTTGCCCACCTGCCGTTGTTTTTATTTCGCAAATAGTATTCGCTGTGAGTGCTACCAAAAATAACGAAGTTTCATATAAACCTTGTTAAACATTGTCATGAAAAGAAATTATCAGAATTAAATCATAATTTAGTTGTTGGACAAGGGTATACAATAGTTTTCACATATATTGGAAATTATTCTCCTAATATGATATATTTATTATATTATAACTAATGAATATTGAAGAAATTTTTTAAGAGAAAGCATTCATTAATTCGTCAACTGTTTGTTTCTATACCGACCATAATGTACCTTAATCTAGATAATTTTTATTTTAATCTGTATACGTGAAATCCACTGTTATTAGATTAGATATATATCACAAGCTCTCTACTATTTAATAAATGCATATAATTACTTCACACATATTTGTTCAATTAATCACATGAACCTTGAGGGCGTAAACAAATACCTAATTAAAATATTAATCTGTTGTTGGGTGACATCACTTCAATATATCTTTGTACAATCAACAACAACAAAAACAGTGATAAAGGTTATATGTACTTATTTATATCTGGTACATTTATATGCAGTACGAAGATAAATACTCGTGTTCATTTAAATTATAATGAACTTGTTTATGTAGTAACCAGTTTTCTGGTAGGTTTGCTATACTAAGATCGATTGATAGACATCAAATCTACGGTAGCTCTATAAAAATCTACGTCCCTTTCTAATAATACACAAAACCTCGCCGAAATATGTTTCGGACTACAAGATTGGTTTCAATACTTTATCCTTTGTTTTATTAGTCACTCTGTCACTCACTCTATCACTCACTCTCAGTGAGGTGGGCATAGACATCTCCTGAGTTTAAAAGAGGTGTTGGATTTTGTAATCCTACACCTCTTTTCCCTCGTACGCCCACCGTGGTATTATTACCAAGATGGCCAGTTTTGGTATAGAGTTTGTATCAAGTGGCAATGCTAGTTGTGGCTTATTGTGGTGAATTGTACGACACATAGTATTGTTTCTCATATCTTTTTGTTTCCAAGGCTTTGCCTATAAATTCTTGCGTTTGTATTTTTTGAAAATATTTATAACATATGGTGTTGGTAAATACGAGTACATAACATTTATTACATTTTGATTAACATTCGTTAGATACACCTGAAGGTGGAATCATTTCACAGTCGATTAAGGCATTAAGAAAATTACGCGATTTTTTTTAAGTCATAAGCAATTACTTTTATTTTTAAATATGACTTTGTGTACACGTTTAAATGTGTTTGTTTGAAATGGCCAACTTATACTTTTTATTAGCTAAAGCGAATACTACAAAATATCTCTATCGCTGAATTTCTTTATCTTTAGAATATTAGATGCATGACTTTAGTAACCTTCCTAAAAGGCAACAATGGATTTATATTGTATTCCTATTGTACAACTGTTTCGAATTGAGACTAAACCGGGTGAGCGTAAATATGTATTTAGATTAAGTTTTAGGTAATTAGGTATAATTTTTATAAACGATAAAGAAATAAGTTTAATAAAGAAGAAAGAAAAAAATAATCTTTTTCGCGTTGAATTCTAGGGAACCTAAAACACTGCCTTTTTTCTTGAGAAGGTCAATCACAATCTGCCAATTTACTGTTTCAGGCTTCGGATCAAGCGAGGTTTTCAGCGTTTTGATCTCGTTAATTGCTTGAATTCGTTTGAATAAATTGAACGTAGTTCTAACATAGTCGGAAATGATTTTTTTATCGACTTGCAATACTTCTGTAAAACAAATTCCAAAAAGCCCGCTGATATTACATAGACATTCCGATTAAACGTCCAATAGTTTTTTTTAATATGTTCATGACCAATGACAAAATATTTCAAAGCAAATATAAAATCCCTTTAAAGTAGCTAAATGAATATATAATAGAAACATACAGTTTGAAGCATGTAAGTTATTATCAGTGAATGCAGACCGATGACGGCCGTGTATCCGGGTCGAATTGGCTGATAACACTCCTCGGATTCATTGTTCATATCACTCCCACATATTTCATAATACAGATCATGTTATGCCCTTCGTACAATCACAACATATCGTAATTAGATTCAAGGGTGTATTGCAATAGTTTAATTGTGTTTAGTCTTTATACTTACATAAATTAATTAATTGGGTAAATATACTATGTGGGTGACATTAACTGAAGTGAACAGATAGCAGAGTTTAATTAGAAGCGATAATATTTACTCCTTATCTGCTTCTTCTAAAAACTACGAGTTTAGTTAATAGAATACAAAATTGGCGAGGCCTATGTCCAGCAGTGCGATAGGTTGATAATGATGCATGTAAAATTTATCTTCTTTTTAGTTGCCCAAGATGATCTCTTCATAAATTTAATGATTTCACTTGACAAATAGCACTAATAAATTCAAAAAAATCTCATCTTGGACTGTACTTATAAATGGTACGCCTACTACACTTTTGAGGTACGCGGTTTTTTATAATTTTAAGATTATATTGGTCAAAAATTTAAAATAGACTAGGAATAGGTTTTTAATAACCTCAGAATTACGATCCTACTAATAGATATCGAGTAGAAAGATAGTAATGCGACATAAAACGAACGAACGAACTATCAAACTTTGCGCCTCGGTAAAGTTACGAGTATTTCGCATCGATTCTCTTATCACAATCTCTAACAGCTCTATTCTTTTGTATTATGGGATATATTTATTTAATTGGCTTGACTTCGTTCCCATATACTTGTTAATTTTCGTACGTTTATAGAATGAAACTTGCCTAGGGGAGCTTAGCAGAAATCTAAAATACTTATCTATTTCTTACTTCATAAAAACAGTTTTAATCATTCCACTTGAGGAGAATTTTAAAAAATAAGAAATGACAAGAAAAGTCAAAACTGACAGATGCGTTACACCAAACATTTAAACTAAAATAAAGTTGGGCCGGCCATGTAGCGAGGTGCGATGACCAGCAATGGACTAACAATAGCATAAAATGTACAGGCCCACAAGGAAAAAGCAACGTGGGCAGAGGGAAAGACTGGATGAAAATAAAGCAGAACCGAGAAAACTGGAAGTAATTTGAAGTGGCTCATACCCTATAAAGGGGTCCTATAACACAAAATAATAAACAAATATTACATTAATTTAGTTTTAATTTACTAACAGAGAATTAAGACGACTGTATAGTCACAATATGTTTTATATATAATAAGGTTTATGGGAAATAAAATACTTTATCATAATTATTATCAATAGTCCACTGCTGGAGATAAGCTTCTCCTTCAAAGGGAAGTTTTGGTTTTCCTTCTTTTTTCTTTTCTTTCTTTTTTTCATTTTTTATCCTACGTAGTTTCTTCTCTTAGTCGCCTTTGACAACATCAATAGGATGAATTGTATTCTAAAACCATCACTACACGGACGGCCTTCTACTTCTTATTTACTTTTAATAATATAGTTATTTTTAGTAACGTTAAACAACATGGTTACTTATTTAAACTACTTTCTGAACCGTTCTCTTTCTTCATCATTGGTTGCTTGTTTTGCTCATAATGTGGTTCACAATGAAATATACATTGAACGCACTAGTTATCGTTCACTCTTGCGGTGATACCTACTAAAAAACCTTGACATGTTCTTTTCCCCGGCGCCGCATTTACATTATATACGGTATAACTAGAGTATTGCTAATCTTCCATATGATATATGAAACACAGACATTGTTTATTAAACAAATGAGTACCGTACGTTATGTTATACAAGCTTTATTAACATACGCTTTATTGTAACGTGATCGGAATGGTATAATAATAAAGGTTATTGAATCATTTTTTAAATATGGAATTGCGTTTCTGTGAAAAACGTCACAAATATGAGTACCAGGGTAAAGTGAGTGCCAACAAAACTGTTCGGAAACTGTTTAAATTTAAACTTAGAATTACACATGAAATCTTTAACCAAAATGTCCGAGGGCCAACAGGCCCCCATAGTGTTGGTCAACATGCTGCATTATCGGCATTCGCAATGAGTATGGTGATCATCACTCTTGGAATCTGCTCATGCTTTACACCAGGCAGAGTAGAGTCACTTTGGCAGGCTCATACATAAAAAAAGTAATTGACTACTAAAACACGGACATAGGATTTAATATTGTACTTATTTATTGTCCTTAAAGCTCGCGTGTACTGTTTAAAAATTGATAAATATTTCATTCTTATACTTTCAAGTAAATGTAACTATGTTTTAAAATGTAAAACATTTGGCAATAATTTTTTTTAAAGAATTATTTCACACAAATGAAATTATTTCAAAAATGTACATTCTTTACATTGTAAAAGAATTATAGTTTAAAAAAATGGTTTTGAAAGATTTACGTTGAGACATTATTATTCTAAATGGGTATTTTAATACAATTGTAAAACTACCAGTTAAGAATAATAATGTAGCCGAATCAAAAATAGTACAAATTATAAGTACACAATACGTGTTGGTACTCAAATGAATGGATGTATATATGTATTATGTCTAGGTATGTCCATAACTTTTTAATGAAGTTGAAAGCAAGTGAAATTCGATACAGAAGATTAAAGCGCGGGTTTTTCGGGGTCGAGATTAATTGAGATCGTTCGGTGATTATTTTTTTAAATATTTCATAGACCATCGTCTAGAATTTACGGTTATTGAAATAATAGGAATCACTATAGCTAACTGTGTATCTATATTGTATTTAAACAATTTGACAGACCACACACCATATATAAATAAGTCATAAGGCCATACCTAATAATTAAAATGCAAGTATTTTTTTTTGTTCATAAGCCCGTACCATACTATATGATTCGTATTAGAAAAATTATATTTAATAAAAAAGAAAGGCATGTGTGATATCAATGCGAAAAATTTCAAAACCGACCAATAATTTGTCGGATGCGATATTAAATACGAGGGATGTTACTATTATCTCTACAGATAAATAAAATTGGAGTGTCTGTTTGTAATATAAAGATAACCGCTTTTTACAATTTTTGTCTATCGATCTGTTTGTTCCAGGCAATCTCTAGAACGGCTGTACTGATTTCGACGGGTCTTTCACAGGCAGTTAGCTGATAATATAAGGAATGACTTAGGCTATTTTTTTAGACTAGCTTCGCCCCGCGGCATTGCCCGTGGTTTCAACAACAAACGCGGGTAGCACCGCGGTGCTCAGCTAGTCTACAATATAATAAATCCAGGGCTGCCTTCACTTCTTAAGGGATCATAATTCCGCTTAACGTTTTTATCAGAAGAGATAATAAATATAGGGAAGGATTGGGGTATGGGCCTCCCCGGTATCCTCAGTCACCCGGTGGAAAAAAACTCAAGCGCCGTTTCACACCGGTTTTTTTGAGGTCACTCAAGTCGAGCCAGCCCATTTATTCTCCCACTTTGATCCCATCCCGTGATCCCATGACAATAATGATGATATTCCGATCATTAATACAACCTTAAATAGGAAAGGTCAGTAGAATACGAACATAAACTGGCACAAAACACATATAAATGTCATAAAAATAATTCGTATAAAAGTTTCTAAAAATACAAGCCACTCGTATAAAAAATAACAAATGTCACTTTATGTTAATTCTTTCATGAGCTGTTGACATTGAATGTATTATATATATATATTCATTCGAAAACAGATTAAATGCGGAGGTTAAAAGTTTAGGATAATATGCGAAATATAAAACCGAGTGGTGATTAAGAATGTAAAGTTTCCCCACGCTTATTCATCTCCTGGGTGTTGTAAGAACCTAATTAAGGAGCGTAGATTAGCGATTATTAGTATTAACACACCATTGCAAAGAGAAATTAAACTTGAGATATAACCAATACAATATCTGTAGACAATAGCAAAAAATATATTAAAGATTTTTTTTTTAAGGAACTCCCGCTTTAGGAATATACATTCCTGTGTCACGGGGATCTTTACAAACATATATTAAACGGACACAAAATACACCTAGACTTGAACAACAATTTATGGATCACACAATGTGTTGTTCCATGTAGGATTTGAACCCACAACACTTGGCGCAGTAGGAAGCGGTGTGGCGACCACTGAAACCACTTTTTTTTTTACATGTGGAAACCCCCTCGGGCCTTCACCCCACCGGGATTTGCGGCGGGGCGGTGTGTCGGAATCGAACCGACTAAAANTTGAACAACAATTTATGGATCACACAATGTGTTGTTCCATGTAGGATTTGAACCCACAACACTTGGCGCAGTAGGAAGCGGTGTGGCGACCACTGAAACCACTTTTTTTTTTACATGTGGAAACCCCCTCGGGCCTTCACCCCACCGGGATTTGCGGCGGGGCGGTGTGTCGGAATCGAACCGACTAAAAGCACACGGTGTGTCACTCTGCGCCTGAGACGGGAGAGATCCGGGAACCGCTTTCTTACGCCATCCGAACCCCTCCCAGCGCCTGCCCGCACTGAAGCGGGCTCCGTCGTCTGATAGAAAACTCTCAATTTAGGCGACGTACGGCACACGCGTAACGTCGCCTCCTCAAAGCTGGCCTGTGAAGCGGATGGGGGGAAAAACCCGTCCCGCCCATCCGCGGCCACACTCAGGGCGGAATAAGGCGCTGATAGGCGCGCCTCCTCCTCCGGATCGGGTCCGAGTGGTGATCGTCATCCCGGGCCTTCTCCGCCGCCTACCACTGAAACCACTAGGCCAACCATGTAGTCGATAAACAAGTCACTGTTAATATATTTCTTCTTTATTCTTATTTTATACTAGTAACCCGGGCCGTGCTTCGCACTGAAGTCTTTGAACGCCTCGGATTTCCTCTACTTTAATATCCATGTATAACACATATAAACCTTCTTCTATCGCTATCATTCTATCTATTGCTGAAAATTTAAGCGAAATCCGTTGATCCGAAGATCCAAGCGAACTGACACAGAAGTGACTTAATTTTATAACATGGACATATGACTGTCTTTTACGAGGAATTTGGATATATCCGAAAAAAAGTTACCGAAAATCACGGTTTCTTTCTGGATAGACAGTTAATTATTACTTTGCTTGAGAAATAAAACACCTTCTTCCCAAAAAGGACCGACTTAATTTTAAGAATTCTTTCTTACTTTTGTTAAAATAAATGACATTCATTATTAAAACGATATAAGCACCTAATCAAATTAATACCCAAATTCCACGAAATAATGATAAGTTACAATCAAATAATTATATAATACTAATTTAGATTTTAAAGATTAGATACAAAAAATTCGTTAAAATATTGTAATTTTCAAAGTCAGGTCAGTTGTTTCTGATGAGTTCTTTGAACTGTATTATTATTATTGCAATTTAAAATAATAAAAAAACATTATTAAGACACATAACAATTAAACAAATTATAATACTATTATATAACAACTTACAACATGTAAATAAATTACCTAATTAAAATCCACGAAAAATCTACGAAATGTAATAAATGAATAAAAATGCTAATGTGCGATCGCTTGCTTGTTACATTTTTACTTAGTGAATACCCAACCGATTGTAATGAAGTACATTCACATATAAAAACGATTAGAATAGAACATTTAAACATTAATGTCTTCCTTTTACTAATCTTAAAATAGGTTTCTATCCCGGTCTAGAAAAAAAATGTACCTTATGTTTCTGACAGATGTTAGTTATTTTAGATAAATGTTTAGTAAATAGATAGTTAATTAGTTTCTGATAATGTTTTAATGGGTATTGACACATTAACTATAACGCAAGCAATCGCTAGGACTATACTTCGTTTCCAGAGATTGCGTCTTGGCCGGTTCTTTGTCGATTCGAGACCGACATAACCATCAGAGTTTGGATTCAAACTGTCTATTCGATCTTCATAAATATTAAATAACATTTCTAATGTGTTGTTGACAGTTGTGTTTAACTGTTAGAACAAAATGAGATAGCATTATCTGCGCCTGATAAACGATGCACTTTGACATTGCATAGAGCGGCATATCTCAGCCCCTCAATGAGACGTGGGAAGTTTCCTATGACGCTTATAAACAGGAAATTCTGTAATGTAGTAACTGTATCCTGGAGATTTTTCTATCTAAAAATTACTGTCGTATGTTCTGCATTTGATTATATTTAAATTAATTCGGTATATTATGTAACTTATAATAACATCATAAAAAAATTAAACTTATTACATACAATATCGTGTTATTAATGAATAACGGAAATACCTGTTTCGTTTTAAAAAGTACTCTAATTATAAATAAAAGGTAACATCTTGATATTAAGTCATCCAGTAGGTATTTTACGGAGCCCATTTAAGGATAAATTACTCATAAAGTTATATACTTTATCATTACATTACGCTACAACTAACAGAAGACGATAATTATTGTAAAATGAAGCAAAAACGGAAACTTTTTTTTTCTTTTAAGTGACGCAGACGTAGTTAGTTCGACTTTAAAAAGAAGGAGAGGTTCTATCCAGATTTAAAAACATTTTTTTATGTATCTTCGGGCATAACTCCGTGATTTATAGACCAATTTGGAAAGTTCTTTTTTAGTTCAAAAGGGCTTTATTCCGAGATCGTTCCATTCAAATTTTATAAAACACTGTCTGATGATATGTTTTGGAAAGAGAGAGCGAAACTCTAAAAAATTAAGATCAAATCAACAGCGCTACTATTGCATCAATTGCACTGTTTACGCAATCACATAGAATTGTTTGAAGTCGGTTCAACTTTTTTTTCAAATACGTTTCAAGTAAAATTAAAATACATATACAAATGTATTTTAATTTTATTTCTTTTAAAAATGGCTTGTAGAGACTAGACAGCTTAATGACTTAGTTTGATGCTGCATTGTCATATTGTATGCTTGCGTAAAATTTACTTAGTATTTTTTTGTGCTGGCAAAAAACTTGTTCTCTGCCTTGTGAAAACCATGAGTAGCATTCAACAGTGGTGGCTACCATCCTCATTGCGAACGTGAAAAATTCAGTTAGTATCGTCGTAAGGTTTAAAAGATTGAATAAATCGGTATAAAGTACTTCTAACATTTATGTGTCATGACACGCATATGACCGGTTTTGCGATTTGCAACTTACTCAAGGAAGTTGGTTTAAGTAATAAGCCCTCTTACCTCACTTTATGTAACAATAGTGCATCAAATCTTTAATTCAATTACCTAAAAGACCCATAGCTAACTCATATTAAAAATAAACTAAGTTGTCTATAGTCATCTTAAATATGTAAGAAAATTTTCATTTGTAAAAAGAGACCTATGTCCAGTTCAGGATTAATAGAGGCTGTTGATGATAATGATGATGATGGGAATGTAAGAGAATTAATTTTGATGAAAGATGAAGGATTTTTTTCTTTATTATTATTTTTAAAAAGACAACTCCCGTATTAGGAATATACATTCCTGTGTCACGGGGGACTTTACAAACATACAAGAAACGGACACAAAGTACACCCAGACTTAGAACAACAATTTATGGATCACACAAAGTGTTGTCCCATGTAGGATTTGAACCCACAACATTTGGCGTAGTAGGAAGCGGTGTGGCGACCACTAAAACCACTAGGCCAACCGTGTAATTATTAATAGTTAGTTTATCTATACAAATACTATAAAGAGGCAAAGATTTTGTTAGTCTATTAAATTATAGGAGGAAATCTCTGGAAGCACTGAATTGATTTTGAATATTCTTTTACCATAAGTAAGCAGCATTATTTGCGAATGTCATAGGCATCATATTAACACGAAAGGTGTTGAAGTTCAACATTGTTAAAGTTAAAATTACGAAGAAATAATCAAGCGAGGGAAGCTTGAAACTTGCACAAACAGATGACAAAAACATTTTATTTTCTGATATTACTGTACTTTCATTCATCTTATGCCACACTTTCGTAGTTAAACTTTAAACTGCTGTGTGTTTAAAGTTTAACTACGAAAGTGTGGCATAAGATGAATGAAAGTACACTTTAAGACTGTTCTTAAAGTGGAAAATTACAATTAAAAAACAAAACCGTTACTTAAAGTTTATAACGTTTATGAATAAAGGGGTATAATGTTAATGATGTTTAATATAAGTAATCAGATGGATATTATTTACATGATCTCAGTATATTATCTATTAAAACAGTCATTTAATATCCCTATTAATTACATCTAATTGATGTTAATATATAAGATGTACCTAAGTAAGTAAATAGTATCTAGTATCAGGACTACGGACTTTAGTCACAATTATGTTTAAAAATAGTATAATAGGAAAAGGCGCATATCCCCCTATCCCCCCATCCCCCTATCCCATAATTTTATAGGAACACCTATTACAATATATATTTTTTTGCGTTCGTCATAAAATATCTCACCGATTACTTTGTACATACTCTGAAGAATTTAAACACAGTTTTTTTTTAAATATTAGTAATTGAAAGAGCAGTGAAATAGCTATAAAATTTTTAAATATTTAAATATTTCATAAAATAAATTACATCTATTAAAATATGCATTCTCTATGAAGCTCTAGGACAAAACGTAGTTTAGTATTACAAGTATAATTGAGTACAGATGTCCCAACCACGAAACGCAGATCTAAAGTAGATTATAATCATTGTTTATTACCCTTGGTACAAAACATTAAAATAACCCGGGGTCTAGGACGAGAGCAACGAAATCAGTCGTTAACTCACAAGTTATGTGTTGCCAAACCTCGGCACATTATGTAGTTAGTTACGTAAATTTAATAGGCTGTAACTATACGACCTGCTTAGGTACACAATTTTACTAGTATCATATTATGTTATGGCTCCGATTGATAAATTTAATGGTTGAATATTCCGATTACATTAATATATAAGACTAGCTGAGCCCGATATTGTGTGATATCTTTATAAATTGTAGCCTATGTGTTATTCTGATGTATAAGCTATATTATAGTAAAGTTTCATTAAAATCCATTCGGTAGATTTTACATGCAAGAGTTACAAACATCCATCCATACATACTTACACTTTCGCATTTAAAATATTAGTAGGACGTGTATAATTTTGGTCACACTATCTTTTTTTTTAGCTTAAAACTTCATCCACAAATGATACCTACAGTATTTAGTAAAAAGAAGGGCAGGGAAGAGTTGTGAGAATATTATTTTTAAGAATAAAATAGAACCTATACAAATAAAAATATATCACGGAAATGTATAACTTTTGATCGACTGCACCAAATTGGATATTTTTTGTTGTGTTTGATATTGTTAGGCAAAGGTTTGTATTAAAGAAAAGTATAAGAAGACCGGAATTATATATTTTTAGCTTATGACTACACTACCCGTGTGAAGCTGACGTGGGCGTAAATAATAAAAACAAATTCTTTTTTAAAGAAATTTAGCCACTAAGTACAAAGTAAACGGAGGTTTTTTTTTGGACATTTAACACACAACGCCATCTAGTCCCAAACTAAGCAGAGCTTGTACTATAGGTGCTAGACAACTGATACATATATACTTTGATACATATATACTTTTTTTTGTAAATATATACATGTTATACATAGAAAACACCCAAACTCCGAAAAACTCCCAAAAAAACATTTGGTTCGACTCAGGAATCGAACCCGAGACCTCAAGCACAGCTGTCGCATACGCGCGCCACCGAGACAGATTCTAATAGTAATTCCGATTCATTAAAATCATTTTAATTCTAAATGTAATGTGTGCAATATTTTTCTTTTTTTTTAGTTCCTTAGACCATTATAAGTGACTTATGTCGTGTGTATGTTTATACACTTTGAGTATATTATACACTTTGATGGAGTCGATATTTTTCAGTAAATTATAACTCTGCACATCTCATAGACTTAGCAGAGCCTGTACTATGGTAATGAGACTGGTGATGACATAATGAATATCTTTGTATACATACATGTTATACATTATACTGAGGCCCAGCATACATATTGCGCTCATTACACAATTAGTTATCTTGAATAGGAAACAAAATCAAGACCTCTAGCCGTCAGAATTACTAGCCACTAGACCAACAAGCCAGACAAAAATATATAACATAATTTTCAAAAGTGCCATCTAAAAATCAGCGCTGCGCATAGGTCTGCACAGGTCTTATGTGTTGTAATACAACACACATATAACATCAACAAACATACAATACAACACCAATAAATATAAAATACATTTATATTCTACTATATATTTTGTGTTGTATTCTGTGGGCCTTACATCAATCTACTGATTGATATATGGCCCACAGAATACAGATACTTCTGGATGACCAAGATTGGCACGGTATATTTTCATTGGTAAAATTTCTAAAAATGAATCCCAGCTCAATAAATTTATCGCCCCCGAAATCCCCTACATACTAAATTTCAAGAAAATCGTTGGAGCCGTTTTGAAGATTCAGATATATATATATACATATATATATATATATATATATACATATATATGTATATATATATAATCTGAAGTGGGAGAGCCACGCTTCGGCATGAATGGGCCGGCTCGACCGGAGTGATACCACGGCCTCACAGAAAACCGGTGTGAAACAGCGCTTACGCTGTGTTTCATCGAGTGAGTGAGGATACCGGACGCCCA
>PKRV01000930.1:38216-218069 GCA_003709505.1 Hyphantria cunea
AAAAAAAAAATAAAAAAATACATAATCGTTTAAATCGTTTAAAGGATTTATTTTTTCATTTTTAATTTCATTCAACAAGTCTACGTCTTTGATGACGCAGGAAATATAAATAGTCTTTCTACTAATTTATAACTTCTTACTATTCAGACCAACCTAATTTTAGTTGCATTTTAATGCTTTTGTCACTGTTTCATCGTTATGGTTTCTTTTGCGCAGTTTACATTTCTGTTAAACCTTGCTTTACCAAAGTAGGAGGAAGATAAACAATTCGTCGTAGAATTCGTCTTTATTTATCCCTCCTTTAGAATATATAAGCGCACAAAAACCAGTTCTGTGGCACATTGAATAGATTTGCATATTATTCTAAATATAATTATTAAATGTCAATATATATACACACACAGCTGCAAACAACATACAGGTAGCCAACATCTTAAACACTAACCGACGCACGTTTTAACTGACTTCTGAAATATATACATAAATAATACCTTTAAACGGCTCCAACGTCTTTAATGAAAGTTAGGATCCAGGGGGTTTCGGGGGCAATAAATCGATCTAGCTAGGATTATTTTTTTGAAAACTTACCAAAGAAAAACCATAATGTTATGTTTGCTTTGCGGATAATCTTTATTTTATTCAAAGACCTCAATCAAATTAGAAACAAAATACTTATCTCAGCTCTGAGGTTACTCCATTTGATCTTGATGTAACCTCATTAAAGTCTGCACAGTACTTTAAAAGTTAGTTACTATTAAAAAGAGCGATCATAGTACGTTAGGTCTAATTTTTTAATTTAAGACTATGTTTTTAATTTAAGTTTTTTAATATTTTGTTTTCGGCTATGCACGATCTGTACTTAAGATTTTTAACTTAATTATTATAATTCCTGCTTTATCAGAACCTCTGCAAACGATTAATGTAATCGTATTGTGTAGTTATTGTTAATTGATTATATTTTAGCCACGTTACTTCGTCATCTAACAATTCAAGAGATAGATTTAAAAAAAAAGATGAAAATATTGTTATGAAAGCTATCAAAAGAGTGAATATCTCTATTTCATATATTTATATCTCTATTTCTTATATTTGGAAACATTTAAACTATTTGGTTAATTTATACACAAATGTCAACAGTCGCAGTTAAGCAATGGCAAGATGCCCATCATCATCATCATTAGCCTATCGCAGTCCACTGCTGGACATAGGCCTCTCCAATTTCACGCCACTTAATTCGATCTATGGCTTCTCGCATCCAGCTTCTGCCAGCCGTCTTGCGCAAATCATCGCTCCACCTTGCTTGTGGACGTCCTACACTACGTTTGCCGAGACGCGGAGAAAAAGATTAAGATGCCCAAGGCTTAGATAAAATACCGCTGATACAAGCAGCTCATCTTTCTAAGTACCACTTATCTGAGACTTATATCTATGTGACTGCATGGTTGGTCTAGTGGTATTATTTATACTGCGCTAAGCGTTGTGGGTCAAATCTCACGTGGGACAGTACTTGTATAATTCACAAAATATTGATAGAAGTCTGAGCGATCTTTATGTTGCAGGATATATATATATTTCTAATACGAGGGTTGTCTTTTAAACAAAAAACTACATATAATATTGAGTTTTCACTTCTGTGGTCAGTCCCGCAAAAAAAATACCCCAAAAGCAGTCATGATACTGCTTATACATTAAATAATTCAATATTCGAATGAATTTTTACTGTTGTGAAATACCTATGGTCAATAATCTAAATAATGCATCATCATCATGTCCATTTGTTTGTAAGAGAAAAATATGCAAATGACTTCGACGTTCGAAGACAACGTCGCGTCGCTTCGGAAGAAAAACAGTAAGTTATATTTTTAATAATAGTAATAATAACATTTATTTACTTCCACAACACATTTAACTTTTTTAAATTACATTTTACACATAATATTATAAAAAAAATTACATAATGTAGGAGACTAGTGCCCAATCTAAGCTTTAAATGAACTTTGTTAAACTATACATGCAGATTCTTCTGCGTCTGTTATTAATCATGATCGGCTTAAATAGCGGCTCGCTCTTAGAATTAGCATCAATATCAAAATGTCACTCACCAGTGCAAGTGCGCTCTCCGGGTACCACTTGCATGGTCGCAGGAAGATCGTGAGGAGTTCATCATCATCTCCGAAGTACAGATCCTTGGTTTCTTTTAACAATTCTCTTAGTCTCTCCAGGGCCTCTCTTACTCTCTCTGGCGTCTCCCTTAGCTCTTTTTCAGCTAACTCTTTTGTTTCAGGCAACAGCTCCAGGCTGCGCTCTAACTTGAAATCGCTGGAACTCATTTTGTGTCTGGAAAGAGAATAAAACTTAAATATGTGGTAGGCACAAACACACACACGATTAAAACACTTTTATTACTGCCGTAAAATACCAAGGCATTGTCGGAATAATAAGTTAATCAACCACTTAAAACTTGCTGATTTATTCTCAATGAGCATCGTATACGTCAAGTGGAGCCAGTTGATATGACACTGGCCGCAAGGCAAGGACTTATTGTGGATTCAAAGCACGGTGCGCCGGCGCACGTGTCGCCGACGCAACGATAAATACACATCGTTACGTTCGAGATCGATTGCACACTTTTTTATCGGTCGCTGGTGATTGCCAAAATGATCTGCCGCAATATGTAACACATGTCAATGACTCTCAATTTCGATTACATGCCCATTATAAGTAATGATTTTTTTGCATTCGATTGTTAAACTCACTTCAAAAAAAAAGTAATTCGATTGTAATTTTTTATGTTTGTTGCCTCACAATTGCGTTATATCGATACACGATTTTGAAAAAGCTTTTGTCTTGAGTCTTGTTTGCGTTAGAAAGTTTTAAAAATTTTAAAAGTACAACCCTTAGGAATTTTATTTTAAATTATACATTCGCTCTATAAATTCCTTTCGTGAGTCTTCTATCATCCATCCTCTATCTTGACTTTTAAGTAATTAATAAAAACAGTTTTATACTATTTATTCAATGAATAAGTTCGTAATTTGATGATTTGTAAAAGCATCTCGATGTTAAAAGAAAATAGCGTTGAGAAAAAAAGAAAGCACAGCACAGGTAACACGGGTTGTCTGCAACTAGTAGGCGATGCGTGAATGACGCCATTTATGTGCACCACTTATGCAATCGTTACTCAATTCCAAAAGTCTTTATCGATAGTTGTTGAAATCAAACTGGCAAAATAAACTTAGGTCTTGACGATACCCATAATCTGTATAGTACTGAGTATTTACCGCTTTATTTAAAAAAATGCTATTAGATTTATTGATTGCTCTGCATGGGAAATGAACACTTTTTCTGCTCATAACATGATGTTTACAAATTAAAAACCAATTATATAACAAACATTTATGTATACCAGCTATTGTGTTTACAAAAAACAAAAGTATTTAACTTCTTGGCATTTACGTAACAAAAAGAGCACATAATTATACTCATATTGGTTTTTATTCATATCCTAAAACAATAATAATAAATATTTCGGAAGTTTACCACACAACGCCATCAACTCCCAAATTAAGCAGAGCTTGTGTTATGGGTACTAGACAACTGATTTAAATATTTTTAATCTTTTTCTGTGAATTTATCCAAACTCCGAATATTCGCAGATCATACAAACATTTGGTCCGACCCGGGCATCGAACCCGAGACCTCAAGCGCAGTAATTGCATACACTACCACTGCCCCACCGAGGCAGTCTAAAAAATAACGCTCAAGAAGATGTGAAAGCTAACACAATACCTTACAAATACACATTAAGGTACCTAAATGAGTTCACGAAATTTTTGATACGGGATTGAAGAGCTGAAAAACTGTCGTTTATCAAACCACTTTTATCTACAGGTCAATCAACTCAACACGAGCTGTTTTTAGAAATGCTTACTAAACACTAAAACTGTAAATAATTGTCTGCATATGCGTCTAGTCTGATTACGCAAAAAATTGCTGTTAATCACCTATTTCTTAACCATTTGTCAGCATTTTTTTTTGTTTTCGTAAAATAAAAAAATAGGATAATGGTTGGAATTTGTTCTACAAAAGATAACCAATTACTCGTTTCTGCAACTGAATAGTTAAAAATTTTGCAACAATGGTCTTTAACTTCTACTGCTGGACATTGACATCTCCTCAGAAAGGACTTTTGAACTACTATAACACATTGGTTAGATTGTCTCTCTGGATCTTACGACCCACGGCATGAATAGCCTCGTTGGTCTAGCGGTTGAAGTATACGACTGCCAATCAAGAGGTCTCGGGTTCAAATCCCAAGTCGGGTCAAAAGTGTTATCGGGTTTTTCTGATTATGATGAGTTTGGAAGTTGGGGTCTGAACCTCCGTGCCTTGGAGAGCACGTAAAACTGTTGGTCTGATCCCTCTCTGAAGGTGTCGGTTAACCGTCCCATCGGAGTGCACCTGTGTTTGAGCACAAACTTGTGCCCTATAATATCTCCTGCGTAGGTGGCTGGTTCTGTTGAGACTGGCCGTCGTGGCCGTAATCGGCTAGGAGAACATTATAAATGGGTGGTGACACTCTCGTCCACAGGCCAAGATGAGTGATGATCAGCGTAGGACGTCTGGCAGAAGCTGGATGCGAGGAGCCGACGATCGAACTGAGTGGCGTGAAATTGGAGAGGCCCATGTCCAGCAGTGATCTGCGATAGGCTGATGATGATGATGATGACAGTCTGACACTGATATTAGTGCGACAGAGCACGAAAATTTCTAATACGCCTATTTCCAATATTAATGAGACATACGAAAAATAATGCGTCGATTGTTGTTTTTAACTTTCGGCATTCATAAATAACGAACGTACGCAAGTTAGTAAAAGAAATGATAAACAATCATAATTCAATATAACACTTACGATGTTTGGTATTTAATTATCTGTTAATTATACATATATTATCATATATTGTAATCTCCGAGTTACTGTATAAATATAAATATTTTAAGTTTAAATACCGTGTTATGACAATGAGCGACAGTTAATAATCGATATCGTGTTACAGAAATGATGTTTCAGTGGTTTTATTGTAGAACTATCAGTTAAATACTATATTTATTACTATCAGTATTTATTTAATACAATACCGGTAAAGGAATAATAAATAGGGGTTTATTTGTTAATAAATAACTTATAAACTGCCTTACCGACAAGGGAAAATAAGTAAAAAATATCACAAAGAAAAAAAATTTGGAGTTGTTATTCACAACATGAATTGATACACAGACACAAACACAGTTTCACACAGTATGCCGTAATTTAAAACCTTTTATATTTCACTAATATGTGTTAAAAACTGAATTATCGTGGAAATGCACTAACCTCACTCGCGCAGCACACGCGTCGTAGGAAATGACAAAGGGCGGAAAATCGATCGTGCAGCGAATGAGAGGCGTGAACGAATGTGCGCGCGCGCACTTCGCCACCGGTTATATAGACACGATAAGGCGCACACGCTTACTTTGTTGCTTGTGGTGATAGCGCTCTCCAATTGCTTGGCTGCAACGCCTCCTCGCTTACACTTCACGCTTAAGCTTCACAAAAATACAGGACCCTTGGAGGGAATAAGGCACCGAACTTTTTTTTCTGTTTCTACTTTTTCAACCGATATCAAAAAGGTTCTCAATATTCTATTGGTATATTTTTTTTAAAAATATTTTTATTGAAAAAATATCAAATAAGAAACCGAAGTGGGACAATTGGGAGTGGGGGGTTTTAATTTGGAGTTAGAATAACTAAGATAGCAATCTACTGACACTTATCTTTTTTAAAATATGGGGCAAACGAGCATACGACTCGTCTGCTGGTAAGCGATTACCGCCGCCCATGGACACCCGCAACACCAGAGACGTCACAAGTGTGTTGCCCGCCTTTTAAGGAGTACCAAGGTTTGAAGGTGGTATTGTTCCGGGAATACCACTGTCGACAGTTCATTCCACAGTTTTGTTGTGCGAGGCAGAAATTCATGTTTAGTATTTGTTGAGGAATCCATAGTAATATTATAAATTTACAGTCACAGTACAGAGTAGCAGTCTGTCTACCTATTTGTCTGGCTTTCACGGCTAAACCGCTGCACCGATTTCAATGAAATTTGGAATGGAGATACTATTATTCTTGAACTACTCTTTAACGCAATAGCCGACATTTACGCACATCGTACATGGGCGGAGCTGTGGGCAAAAGCTATTATATAATAATTTTTCGAAGTCGTTCCTGGTCTGAGTGAGTTTATATATTCGAACTGAAAATACTTCAATTTAGGCACAGACAAGTCAAAGGCTTCATAATTTGAAGGAGGGATTCCTTGAAGTAGTTTAATTTTATTATATGGTAAACTTAGTAAGTTAAAATAACAAGCTGTTTAAAGCATGAGCCTTATTATATGAACTGGAGGATATTATTCGACGAAGCCCTACTTCTACATTAAATAAAAGTCCATTAATATCTGTTTTAATTGATTATATACAATTAGTTTCTACAAATGAGTCTCATTTAGATATCTTATCACATTGTGTTGTACAAGAAAATGTGTGTACTAATAATCGGCATATTTTCAATCTCAACTAGCACTTAAGCAAATCAACTGGGTCTAGATACCTAGTAACTAGGTAAGCAAGAAAAAGTTTAAAAAGTAAAACTTTTGATTAAATTTATATGAACTTTGTCACCCAGATATTACAACGAATTTATTTACTAAAATTCTATATATATAAATGAGGAAGGCGACTGACCAAGATACCCAGAGATCAAAGCATAGCCCAAATCGCAGAACCTAGAATCCTGAAATTTTGCATGTAGGTTCTTTATATAACGTAAGTGAGGACTAAGAAAGGAATTTTGAAAATGCAACTCCTAAGGAGTAAAATAGGGGGTGTAAATATCTACCTAAGCGCGAGAATGAAGCCGCTTGCAGCTAGTTCATTATAATCCAACATACATAAAGAACATACATAAGTAACATACATAAGTAACATACATAAAGACTGCCTAAACTATAACCCTCTCTATTGGCTTCATAGTCGGGACAAAAAAATATATTAATACATATCTCAAAGAGATTTGCAGTAATATATACTATTGTACATCGCTTGTTATTATAATGAGAGTACGTTTTCATTTGCTTCCACGATTTAACTGCTATCAGAGCATGATTGTCTTTATTACAGACACGATATTTTTATTACATCCTTACACATAAGTATATTTATTCAATCAGTTTTATTACTTAAAGAAATTACGCGTAAATATACTGTATATTTTCTTTTCTACTTCATCTAATCTCAAACTAAGCAGAGCTTGTACAATGGGTACTAGACAACAGATATTATATGCAATACACGTATTATACATACGATATAACTATACCTATGTTTTTTTTGTAAATACTTACATATTATACATAGAAAACACCCAAACATCGAAACAAATATTTGCAGATCATGCAAATATTTGGTCTGACCCAGGAATCGAACCTGAGATTCCAAGCTCAGCAGTCGCATACGCTACCACTGCGCCACCGAGGCAGTCAGTTTGTTAATAGACCAAAATTATTATTTTTTTCGGTCAAATATCACACAGCGCCAAACCAATCCCAAACTTAGCAGTGCTTGTATTATGGTTACTAGACAACTGTTATAAATGCATAAATACATTTTTTGTATATACATACACATTATACATAGAAAACACCCAAATTCTGAAACAAATATTTGCAGATCATACAAATATTTGGTCTGACTCAGGAATCGAACCCGAAACCTCAAGCACAGCAGTCGCATACGCTACCAATGCGCCACCGAGGCAGTCAAAGAAATAATGCTCAAGGAGATGTGAAAGCTAACACAATACCTAACAAATACATGTTTAAGTACCTAAATAAGGGATGGAAATATAAATTAAGAGCTAAAGAAATGTTGTTTTCTCAAACCACTTTACACGGTCAGTTTAAGTTAGTTTAATTATTCAAATAAAAATAAATCAAAGACCTAATAAGAAGTAATAGTTAAAGAAGCAAGTCGATTAGAAACAAATGCTCCCTTTTATTTGATCTTTCTTTCCCGTGATTTTTAGTACATATTGTACCATAATACCTATGTTACTACGCAAATTGCTGTATATATTTTGTTATTTTTTTATATATCGATTAGGGGGCAAACGAGCAGAGGTATCGCCTGATGGTAAGCGATTACCGCCGCCCATGGACACTCACAACACCGGAGGTGTTACAAATGCGTTGCCCAACTTTTGGGGATGAGGAGAGAGATGGAGGAGCGGTTGGGGTAACCGCAAGCGCTGTTTCACACCGGCTTTCTATGCTTTCGTGGTATCTCTCCGGTCGAGCCAGCCCATTCATACCGAAGCGTGACTGTCCCACGGTTAATATAAATGTAAATGTATCCATTTCGTGTCAGGTTAAGGATACGGAGATCACCACCCTGCGGGTATCGCAAGAGCCGACTGAGGGAGCAAGCTACGCAAGTCAACAGCAGGAAACAAATCCTTTAACAACCAGACCAGAAGTACAATAGGCCAAAACCTCTCTTCGAAAGGTGACAACGCTAACGAAAATGGCATTTGTTTGGTTACCGTGGGAGAGCCACGCTTCGGTAGGAATGGGCCGGCTCAGCCCGAGTGATTCCACGGCCTCACAGAAAACCGGTGTGAAACAAACTCACAATCCAACCCCCCCCTATTCCCTCCCCCCCCAAAGACCGGCCACGCACTTGTGACGCCACTGGTGTTGCGGATGCCCATGGGCGACGGTAATCGCTTACCATTAGGCGATACGTCTGCTCGTTTGCCCTATCCTACTTATATTATAAACGCGAAACTTTGTAAGTATTGATGGATGTTTGTTACTCTTTCACTTAAAAACTACTGAATGGATTTTAATGAAACTTCACAATAATATAGCTTATATACCAGAATAATAAATAGGCTATAATTTATAAAGATACACTTCACACAATATCTTTGTACCGCATACTACATAAAAAAAGAATTCCTATGTTAGGTACATTAAAAATTACTTACTTTCATGAAAACTACAAATAGCGATGCATCTTGTAAACTTACCTGGTCACTATCGCTGTTATTAACACCATTTTGTAAAAAAATATGTTTTTTTTATTGACTTATACACTGCTTATACACTGCTTATACAAACACCATATCACAACTGATGTAAATGAGAGTACATATCTATATTAACAGTATGACCTACCCTCTTTTGTACCTTATTCTTAGCGCCTTGCGCAACTCACAATCTGGCCCTGTTACTGTCTAGAAAATATTATTGCATAATTAAAATGGATACAGTATTTTTTTAAAAGCGTATAGACTATTTTAAAATATTTAATTCTTATTACAGTACAATTTCATACAAAATAATTTCATGGTCCTATTAAAAACCGAATGTAATTTTACTGTTAAGTGTCTAATAACTACATTAGTTTTTCAACATACAAAAGCCCTTGTCTCCATTCAATTTTCTTTTTAGATTTTTTCAGAAGGTAAGGTGATTACATATTCTTGTAAATCTTTTAAGCTGGAACAGGGAATGAAGGTCCTCTTCTGCCCCATAATATTTTATTTTACGATATATGGGGCAAGGAGACCACGATCGATACATGCATAGATATTCCGCACACGTACACATACCCAACCAATATAATAAGAGGAATGTGACTTAATTATACCCGGGTATATGAAGACATACTATGTCTAAATTACTTTAGTAGACTTCTTCTTCTAGAAAAAGACGCTATCCTTGGGTAGCTATAGTAATTTTTAGAGATACCTGGTGGCACAAAATCTAAATTATTGCAAATGAAACGGCAAGCAAAAGCAAGTATAATAATAATAAATTTTATTCTGTTTCACAAATGTATGACTTAATAATAGGTACAATAGTGACTTGGATACCGATTCCACCTTTGTGAAAGACTGGTGCCTGTTTTAGGTTATAAAAAGGTAACCTGTGTTACAAGTACTCTTCGAGTATTACGCCGTCTTTCACCTGTTACAGATAATTTGACAAGTAGTTTTGACGTCAAGTTATTTGTCAGATAAGCTATCCGACAAATTAATCACAAAAAATATAAGGATCCTGATTTATTTCTAGGGCCTGAAACATGTAACTCGTATTCAAAACCACGATAGAAATAATTTTTAATGTTTTCTTTATTTCTTTTGTTCATTGTTGACTTCGTTCGTTGTTGATTCTAAGGTTGTTAACTGCAATAGGCCCTTTGTAAATATTCCTTTTGTTGTAATCTTTGTGAGTGATGATATTGTTGAAGGAGTGAAAGTACGTGGAGTTCCTACTCCCTATAGGACGAAGGAATCTATCGAACTCTTATAGGAACCACCAGGATTGACATAACAATCGGGGTGTTTTGTTTGGAAATTTGCTACACTGCTTTTCTTCCCAGTTAAAAAACTAGTTAGTTAGTTAAGTACTTGGCTGTTTTTGGGAGTATATCTTTATATTAACAATAACGTTCAAGAAGTACTCATCTTATTTTATTACACAATTTTTGATTTTGCATCTGTGCTTCTTTATGATCGGAGAAACGAATATCACGATTACATTATATCTCTTTCCCGACAAACATTAACCTGTCGAAATTCTATCGTCGATTAACATGTTACTGTTCTTTTTATATAAGTCCTACTTAAAAATGGGAGTCTATCGAATGATTCTATTGTGACAAAAGACACAATGTGTTGACAAAGCATTGGCGGCGCTGTTGTTATCGCGACAACTAATGTCTCTTTGTATAACACATACGCTACTTACGATTGGTGAGTCACGTAAATGGACATTGAGTTTCTTGTGATATCTGGCTCCACAAGCTCCTCGATCTGTGAACCGATGCATTGTCATTTATAACAGATAGTTAATTGATCTTTGGAGTTTGTAACTGACATCAGTATAAAATTAAACATTCGCAATATATTCTTCTTTATTTGTATCATTTATTTATTTTTTATTTACTAGGTATTAACGCTGATGGAAAGTGTTGTCTGTTTACAACAATGAAAACTTCTTTTGAGTGGTTTTTAAACGAGAAGTGAAGACCAACATCAATAAACAATATCTGTTTTCAGATTTTACAAGGGATCGCTTACGTTAATGTCGATTTTAAAAATTAAGCCATTCGGATGAAATGACCAAGGATGAAATAGGTTTGTCTTGGTCCCAAATTTCATCTATATCCGTTCTTTTCTATGGCATAACTGAGTAACAAACATTCATTCAAACTTTAACATTTTACTTAATTGTTTTCAGAGCATTTTCTCCGCTATAGCTAGAAAACAGATAGTAGAAAGTTTGAAATGCTCAATTGTACACTTTATTACTAAAACAGTAAAAGTGTAAACGCAAATCCGAAAATAAAATCTGCAATAGGTCTAAGGCCCTACACCTAAGGTACTAGTAGACTTCTCCTAACTGCGAGTATACGGTTTAAATAAAATCTGTTTTTAATTAAAAACTTATATGAATTTTTAAGCTATATCTATAAAATAAATATTCGATAGCCTTAGAATCCCTTAAACTTTATCACCTGAGAAATTTTCTATCTCCGAAAACCAAGACTATGCTGGTACAAACCCTTATCTTTCCCATAATAAACTATGGTGACGTGTGCTGTTCTGACCTGAAAGCAAATCTGCTCGATAAACTTGACCGTCTTTTTAATAACTGCATTCGATTCGTTTGTAATCTCCGTAAATATGATGAAGTATCTTTCCACTTGCAGCTCAATTGGTTACCAATCCGTCCAAGACGAAAACTACGTGCTCTAACAGTGTTATACTCCATTTTAAATAACCCTTCATCACCCTCACCATTTAACCTCTTACTTCCAACTACTGTGTAGCGTTCACAAAAGAAACCTTCGGTCCACCAATAACCTTCTTCTTCGCTATCCCTCCCATACGTCTGAATTTGTTCGATCATCTTTTGTTGTTCGCTCTGTTCTTCTTTGGAATGGGCTCACTCTCAAAATCAGGATGGCCCCCAAAACTTTTTCCTTTACGACCAAAGTTAAGCACTATCTCAATAAACAAGTGGCAGAATCATCATCCTCATAACTGTCATCCACTATTTTTATTATACCTATATATGTATGTGTATGTATGGTATGTACTTGTTCATGTTTATATATATTTTTTGCATGTATAATATGTATTCGTTTTTGTGGGTTCGTTAGGTTTATATATATTATGTGTATTTGATCTGTTTATTTTAAAACAATTATTAATAAAAAAGCACCTACTTTCCGTTTTGTCTGCATCGCCCTATGGTTGACTACTAAAGAATACCTTAGGCATTAAGTCCGCCAATGCACCACAAGTGCATAATGTATTAAATGAATAAACGGGAACTGCCTAAAAAATTAAATCTATTTTTACTAGAATTTACTTGTACCACTAGCAAATATCAAGATACATAATAAAAAGTGGCTCTACTTGCTTTAAAGGACTTTCTTTTTTTCTGAAAAATGCTAAATTTGTGCCACCTCTATTGGACCACCAAGTATCTAGAATTTTAATACGATCGGTTTAGTCAAACTGACATATAAACTCATTTTATAAATTATAATATTAGTTGCGACTAGCATTTCAAAATGCCTTCGTTGCATTAGAAATGCAACGTCATCCTTTCTATTACGTACGAGTCAATCAACCCAATAAAAAAACATTTACTATTTATCATGACTCTGTAGGTGTATAATCTAGTGTATTATTATATTATTGCATACTAAATAATAACTTAAAAAACAAACATGCGTAGACGGGTTTGTTCGGAGATGTTTAAAAAATATCAGCCTACCGCAGTCCACCGGCAGACATAGGCCTCTCCAATTGCACGCCACTTGGTTCGATCCTCAGCTTCTCGCTAGTGCAAGGTTTATTTTTTATGAAGACTTTAATATGTGACAATTGCGTCATCAACCTAGTCAATGCGATGGTTACTTGTAATAATTAATGATTTTACATGATATTTACACTTATTAATTAAAAATGAAGTGCATTCAGCACCTCATTTTTAATTTCTTTGTATTGAAATTCTCGAACAGTTTTGTTAAAGTTACCACAGTTTTTTTATTGTTACATATCAAAAACATCTTTGTCATAAAGATGACTTATCACTCAGACCAAAGTACACATTCAACACAAATGTAATTATGTAAAGCCAATGAATAATTCTTTGTAAGTAGTCTTCGAGAATACCAATGTTTATTTAACAGTCTCATAGAAAAAATCGCATATTATTGGTAGCTGTAAGACCTAGGTTTTACATGCGCTCTACTAAGATTCCATTCAATTAGTATGAATTTAAAATGAAAAACAAAAAAATTTCATTAATATACAGATATACATTTTCAAACTTGAGCGCCTTCTAAACTTATGCATTAGATTCATATTTGGACAATTTGGTTAACAACCTCCTTTTCCAATTCACCTTCGACTGAATGTTCATATTTTTATATCCGTGTACTCCACCTTTAATTTGAAAGAACGCGTTGTTTTCCTGATACACATTCAAGATCCTTGAGGTCATCTGCATCTCTGGAACTGGCAATACCAACCAACTCATTGTACCAGGTTGTCGACTATAGCTTTGTCAATGGCTATAAAGCGTGCTAAACCTCTGCCAATTTATTTTAAAAAACGGTAAAAGAACACTACTTGTCATAATTTATTACTTGCCTAAAAATATTTTTTATTTATATACTTTCATCTGAATCAAATCAATTATTTTCTGTACTTATTTTTAACACCAAAACTACCCAAGAATTTGTCTTTCTACAGTCGATTTGTCCATACAAAGGTTGCCTCTAAGAAACTGCTTTTTAGCGATAACGCTGCCATTTGCACATGAACAATAAATTGTTAAACTCGTAAATGTAAACTGTATTAACTGGTGTACAATAAAGTTTATTAAATTCTATTATACATTGACGTACAAAAAGTCATTAATGAGTCTATTTCAAATCAAAAATACTATTCTATTATATTATTAATTAGCCTCGCCACGCGGTGTTCCCCGCGTCTGTTTTTGTAACCGCGGGCGTTCTTATGTCATTAGCTATCTGCCAGTGAAAGTCCCGACGAAATCGATCCAGCCGTTCCAGAGATTACCCGAAACCAACCGAGAGACAGACAAAACTTGTAAAAAATGTTATTTTGGTATATATATCGTGTATACATACATATGCATTTAGTAAAAAGCGGTTGTTTTAATATTAAAAAAATTGGCTAAACCGAAGGCAGCAATGTTGTTATTTTGCCGACTAGTGGATGAAACTTGCGGCTTTCCCGAGAATACAGCGGCTCGGCGTCTATTCGTGGAGACTAAAATCACATGGTCCTTCCTTGAGTAGCGAGCCCGAGCCTGGCCGACGGGCCCACAGAATAAATGCCACAAAAGAGTCTGAGGCATGAAACTATTTTTGTTCCTAGTATCTTTATTGTATTTACTAAATAATCCATAATGAGCAAAGTTAACGTACCAAATTACATTTTTAGTACTACACTTAAGCGTAACGAATCTCAATGTTGAATCTAACCTAAATTCGCATCTCTATAATAATAATATATTTAGATTCTCTCTACTACAAAACCATTTTATTCTCAATGGCCATTTTCGGATTGTTTTGAGTTCCCTGATAAGATAATCAAACAACACGCGTGGCCAATTATTAGATACGTACTTGTAATTACGAAGTTTCTTCATCGAGCACATGGTCAAGTGCTGAAATATTTTTGTGAGCAGTTTTGCAGTTCCCTATGGCCTTCAACAAGACGCAAGATATATATATTTTTATGCAATAATATCTGGGACAAACAGATTGTGGTCTCCTTAGTACGCAGGAGCCACGAGTACGGGTAAATTTTAGGGCAAAGCTTCAAGCCTCCTTCCAACAAAAAAGGTACCTAATCATCTATAGAATGCGAATTCTCTGGAATGAATTGTCGCCTGCGGTATTCCCGGACCAATACGACCTTCAAACCTTCAAGAAAAGTGCGTACTCTTTCTGGGAGTCCATGGGCGGCGGTAATCGCTTACCATCAGGCGATACGTCTGCTCGTTTGCCTCCTATACCATAAAAGAAAATCTAAAGGTATATTTTTAGCTGACCTGACAAGTAACCAATGATGCATGAAAGGGAGCAGGTGAGAAAGGAGAATGACAACGGTATTCCGACCTTCCATAGGAATCCTCAGAATCCTTAAATAGGAATATTTGTTCAATAAATCACTTTACCCAAAATACCATAATTGAAATTGTTAATTTAAAAAAATCAATATAAATGAAATTTAAAGAATCGGTTCAGATGTAAGGATTTTTTGAAGAAGGTAAAAAAACGTTTTTCTGTATTGTTTTGTCTTATTTGTCCTCACGTCACCATGCCAAAACCGAATAGATAAGTAATGTTTTCCTGTGCACGATATAGAACAACCTTGTATGCTTAATGACGAAATTCTAAAGTAGGTAACCTAATTTTTTAGGTGCGTCATTTAAGTTTGTGTTATCTTCGAAATAACAGATATTATGGAAGGTCACGCAACCCTATATTTAACAAAGTGATATGTCTAGATAGATTCTGGAAGTTTGCATGTAGCTTGAGCTATATCCATACTTATAATGCGAAACTAACTCTGTCTGTATGTCTTTCCCGCTTTCACGGCCAAACCGCTGCACCGATTTAAACGAAACTTGGCATGGAGATACTTTGATTGTTAAGGAAGGGCATAGGCTACTTTTTACTGCAATAACCGACAAACACGCGGGCGGAACTAGTCTATCGTTATATTTATGGAAATTCATCATTTATAAAATAAAAATACTCAATGAGAAGTAATGATACTAGTGAAGCCGCGGGTAATAACTGGTTTCGCATATTTTTACTGTTCTCCGACCACAAGGCCAGATAAAATTGGTGCTTAGAGTAAGAATTTTTTTTATGGAATAGGGGGCAAACGCAACACCAGAGGCTTCACAAGTGCGATCTTAGGAGGACGGGGAGGGGGAGGTGTAGGGGGAAGAGTTGGAGTATGGGCCTCCTGTATCCTCTCTCACTCGGTTAAACACAACGCAAGCGCTGTTTCAAACCGGTTATCTGTGAGGCCGTGGTATCACTCCGGTCGAGGTTTTAAGAGTATTAAATCAAAATTATTTATATACGTTTTTACTTTTAAAGAACCTTTTTTCAGACTTCCTTGGTTTTTTTTAAATATATATGTGATCGAAATATGCGTTTGTGTATATTCCGACATTACGAATACACATACTAATTAAGAAAAACGGTGAAGAAGATGAATGATAAATTGGTTCATTTTACTATTTAAACGGTCTCGGGTCAATTTTATGTAGAAAAAAAAATACACACAGACGGTTACATTTTAATTCCAGACTCTAGTAAAAAAAAATCCACCACAATGCACATACCTCCCAAAATTTCCACACCAACCAAAGGTTGGCTGAAAGAGAATGCCCTGGGCATTAAGCCCGCCGTTGTAAATGTGTGCATGAAGTTCTTAAATAAATAAATAACTCGAACCAAACATTACATTCTGAAGTGGCAGTGGACTGGCCACATTTGCCGAAGAACCGATAACCGTTGGGGTAAACGAGTTCTTGAGTGAAGACCGCGTCTCGGCAAACGTAGTGTAGGACGTCCACAAGTCAGGTGGAGCGATGATTTGCGCAAGACGGCTGGCAGGAGCTGGATGCGAGAAGCCATAGATCGAACTAAGTGGCGTGAAATTGGAGAGGCCTTTGTCCAGCAGTGGACTGCGATAGGCTGATGATGATGATGATGATGATGATGATAAACATTACATTCACTTATTCACTACCAGATTCGTAACTTAATAAGTGATCACTAGAAAAGGGCATTTCGCACTGATAATGAAGTGGTACAAATATAAATAAACATTATAAAGCTCGAAGGTCATTAATGTCATCGGAACGCGTCGACTGATAACAAAACTCGAAGAGATAGACGTTACTATGCCGGTACTTTCTTTAAATAAATAGCAAAGCATATTACCAACTTTGATTTTGATTATCTCTAACGATATTGAATCAACTGACCTTGAGAAGGTATAGCGGACATAGGATGTTTAAACTAATAATCTTTTCTGGTACACATTTACAAATAACCTATAATTTAGCGGGCAAATAAGAAGTCTTTAAACATTTTGGACAAATAACACCTTCCATTACTTATGTGCCTCATTTCCCTTTCCTTGAGTATTGAAACATGACGGCCATGGTCTGGTGATCAGTGGGACCGACTGCTTCGCACACAGGACAAATAATTGTAAGATAAGTACGGTGATGTGTTTTATGCTGGGTGTTATCGATAGTATATACGTACTTAGAAATATATAAGTACTAGTTGGGTCCCGTGGTGTTACCTCCGATTAACGCCTAAAAAATCTAAGACAAAAGTATCCTATGTCCGTCTCCTGGTACTAA
Source organism: Hyphantria cunea (assembly GCA_003709505.1). Lineage (NCBI taxonomy): Eukaryota > Metazoa > Arthropoda > Insecta > Lepidoptera > Erebidae > Hyphantria > Hyphantria cunea. The sequence continues at coordinate 55,772 of PKRV01000930.1, forward strand.
GCTACCTCCCCACCAATTTTCAGACAAATCGGTTCAGCTGTTTTTGAGTTGTAAATATTGTAACTGACACGACTTTGTTTTATATATATATAGATGTATATCAGCGGACTGATTACCATAGCATGGGCTCTGCCACGTTGAATCAGACACCGGTGTGTAATGTATGTGAAATTATTAATATTGTAAAATATAATAATCTACGCACATTAAAACAAAGTTAACAAAATGATATAGGCCAGCTTGAGTTTATTTCACATCAACTCGATCGTCATGGTTACCACGTTCGGAATTGCAATTGCCTCGCGCAGAAACATTCACCAATCGCAACACCGAACGCGTCTGTCGTCAAGACAAATTTGAGGAGTTTGCACACATTTGTAATTATATACGATACTTGCATCAAAAAGTTAAAATAATTTATCATTTTTAAATATTTGTTACTGTTTGTTTGTTGCGGCTAATCTCTGGAACGGATGACCCATTCGAAAGGAACTTTCACTGGAAAATAGCTAATGTTATAACGAGTAACTAAAGCTACTTTTATTAACAAAAAATAGGGTTACGCGCAAATAAAATTAAAACCAATGAAATGGTGAACAATATTATATTCAAAAGCAATAAAACCCGCGGGTAAAGGGGCACATCTAGTTCTATTTAAACTCACACTAAACCCTCTAAAGAATAACAAAAGATATAAATAAAACAATCACTTGTACGAATATATTATAGATCATCAAATTGGTCTTCAAAACTATCTAATTCACTTATTAGCGTGTCATAGTTTTCATCCCAATTGGACTCGTCACTATCACTGCAGTCGGCTTGCTGTAACAAATAATATAATATTTTTAATTGGAATATGAAAAGGTGTTGTTTATGTAGGCGCTCATAGCCCAGTTGCACTCGGTGATAAGAAACAATCAGCGAGGGCAAGCAACGACGGCGCGGTCAGTACCTGGATGGGTGACCGCTGGTGGCATGTTAGCATGAGCGTCTCCGTGATTCGGAGGTCACGTTAATCAGTCGGTCCCGGTTGTTATCATAGGGTAACAGTCGTGAAGCTTAGTTGGAGGCCTTCGGGCGGCTTAAAAACATCCAACGGTAAGATTACGTAGCCACAACGTTGTCTTGCCAGTCCCCAACCCGCACTTGGCCAGCGTGGGGACGTATGGCCTTAACCCTCTCCTGAGAGGAGACCCGAGCCCAGCAGTGGAACATTATGGGTTGATGATGTTGTTTATTGTTTATTGCGAAAAAACCGGGATCGTATTCTCATATGGCCTTTCGGGAATTAAAGAGGACTAGGCAGGAATATCAAGTGTCCCTTTATGAACTCTCTGGCTTTAACACTCTCCTAAGAGGAGACCCGAGCCCAGCAGTGGGACATTATGGGTTGTTGATACTTTATGCCCAAGGCTCCACCCGCGTATATGGCGGTTATCGCGGCAAATAGTATCCCATGTATGTTATTCTGATGTATAAGCTATATTACTGTAAGATTTCATCCAAATCCGTTGAGCAGTTTTTACTTGAAAGAGTAACAAATGTCCATAGTTACAAACTTTCGCGTTTATAATATTAGTAGGAAGTAAAATATAGGCTAATGAAAACATTTTAGGGCATGCTTTTGTTAGTGTTATGTACAAACGGCAACGAAATAAGTTAATAGAAGTGCGTTAATTCGTTAAGTATTCATACTGATATTTTAAATGTTAAATTAACTTTGTCTATTGCGTGTCCACCGCTGCACCGATTTTTACGAAATTTAGCATTAAGATACTTTGATTCTTGAGAAACGTCATAGTCTACTATTTATCGTGTGAAAATTAGTATTATTATATTATATTAAGTTTCATACCCCAGCCGCTCATAACCCAGTTGCACTCGGTGATTAGAAACAATCGCCGAGGGTAAGCAACGACGGCGCGGTCAGTATCTGGATGGGTGACTGCTGGTGGCATGTTACCATGAGCGTCTCCGTGCTTCGGAGGTCACGTTAATCAGTCGGTCCCGGTTGTTATCATAAGGTAACAGTCGTGAAGCTTAGTTGGAGGCCTTTGGGCGGCTTAAAAACATCCAAAGGCAAGATACGTAGCCACAACATATTCTTGCCAGTCCCCAACCCGCACTTGCCCAGCGTGGGGACGTATGGCCTTAACCCTCTCCTGAGAGGAGACCTGAGCCCAGCAGTGGGACATTGTGGGTTGTTGATTGAAGTTTCACATTCAACATGTAATTACAATCACAGTTATTTCGCACTGCTGATCAAGTATCTCGTTTGTCAGGTGTACAGTTCAAAAAAAATAATTAAAATACCTCAAGTTTGTAGAGTTCGACATTAGTTGATGATAATAAATTATGCTTGACATATTTGAACATGTGGTCTCGAACGGTTTCGTCAGCAGAGGCCGGAAGCCAGCCCCGCTTTTCATGGCAAAGGTAACTGGTTGGAGGTGTCTCATTTAATATTTCTTGTACTTCGGGTATTTTGATATCGCAATACTGAAAAGAAAACATATAGAAATAAGAACTTAAAAAATATTAGATGTATTTGTAAGAGTTAGTCGCGATAAGACGAGTATTCTAAATAAAATCTAGTACAACGATCACAGTACTNGCAGCACTATTAAATACTAATTTCAAATATATAATTCACTCATATCAGCTTTTAAATAGTCCACTGCTAGACATAAGTCTGTCCTTGCAATGGAGGTTTTGGCCTTTTGTACCACATTCCCCAGACGGGTTGGTATCGGGTTTGTTAAGTTTTTGAGTCTGGATGTCGTAATAAATCGGTTCCCGGATCCCTCCCGTCTCAGGTGGTTTTAGTCGGTTCAGTTCCAACTTACCGCCCCGCCGCAAACCCCGGTGAAGGCCGAACCCCCTTCGATTACCTCGGGGTTCGTCCTTCACCGGGGATTTCAAAGGTAAAAAAAATGGGGTGGTTTGTTAATTTTAAACTATGCAGAACAACATCAATGCAAAAGTTTGTTGTTTGTTCTGCATACTGCATGCATTTGTTCCCTTTGCCGCCTATTGCGACACCCGTGATTTCATTGTATCCTATCAATTGTATTTGAGGTAGCTAGCAAGTGTAACTACAATCCAGGACTTAGGCACCGTCATGTACTGCGGTATTCGCTTGCGACTTGGTCAGATACTAGAGTACTGTAATATGTCATATATACATCTCAGGGCTTCTACACACCATGCCGGCGGTGAAATGATGTTCAGCGGGTTGTATCGCCAGCCTAACCGTGCCGATGGGATTATGAGTAGGAGACCTGATACTTTCGTTGTCAGGCATATATTCCCAGATTTACTTTAAGACAATAATGGCGCATCTATCAAGCCACACCCCCTGATCAATCAGATTCCAAGCTTCATCACGAAACAATAATAAAATTTCTTTATCGTGCGGGACTTTATCAACACATTATTATTTTCTTAACGTGAAAGGACTACAAATGTCTATCCAAAAAACAAAACTTGAAATTCAAAGTCACAAGAAACATTGCAAAATAATTCAAAATGCAAAAATATAAAATTATCCATACTTATATTCGAAAGTAGCTCCATATGTCTGTTTGTAACACTTTCGACGCTAAACCGGTGCACCAATTTCAATGAAATTTAACATGAAATTGCTTTGATTCTTGAAGACGGCAACTCTTTACCGCGATCAGCAACATAATGGGCAGGGCCGCAGGCAAAAGCTTTGTTTAAATATAAGTTTTGTTTTTCGTACTTGATACAAGATGTGTCTCTGAGTAGGTACGGTGTCGGGGCGGAAGATCACGTTGGCTTCGGCCACATCTTCAGAGACCGAAGTCTCGACAACTTGGGCCTGTTCGCTCGGCCTGGGCTGGTCCGTACTCCGAGACGACGTAGACGGCTCGTCGCGGGAATCTATCAGCGTTCGTATACCCTCTGGAATAACAAAGGTCGCATAGTTCTGGGATTTAAATATTCGACACATTTGGTCCTATGGACCTCGTTTGAGGGACTTTGAAACGACATATGATAGTAAAACGCTTGTATGTACAACGTAGCCAAGCTAAGTTTTCATCTCGCGAATAAACAAACAAACTTAAAAATACCGTCTGTACCTGTGCGACAGAGTTAGTATCTTTGTCACCCATATACGTCAAAAAGTTTGCGTCTGAAGACAGAAGAAATAGAAAAGTTTTGAGTTGTTTGTTCGCGCGATGCATACTTGGCTTGGCTGTGTTGTATGTGTGTATGAGCGTGTGTGTATAAATGTATGATATAAGTAGTCTGCCTTCAACGTGTAAGTAAAAAATTATGTAGTATTATCTTTAAATATAAATAAATATGAACGAATCCATTGTGCATTAAATAACTTTCATTAGAAAGTAAGTACAACAAAGTCATCCTTCAAGGTTAAAGCCTAGTTAGTGCAGGTCAAGGCCTGTGACTGCTTATTACGTTTTCCCGGCTAAACCGCTGTGCCGATTTCAATTAAATATGGCATGGAGATACTTTTATTGTTGAGGAAGGACATGGGCTTCCTTTTGCCATGTTAACCAGTATAAAAGAAGGCGGAGCCAAAGGCAAAAGCTTGTCTATTATGAATTAACTCACGCCCATGTCTCAGCCTGAAGTCCAAAGTTTGATATATTCTAGCAGCAGGGTCCTTTCTAGGATCATATCCAAATCGTACCCACATAGTACGCCAGGGGCCTGTTTTGTAGTTCACAGCCAAACAAGGTATTATTATCTTCAATGAAGCTCCTCGAATTTTCGTGTTGAATTTTATTAAATTCAAGGAACAAATAGGCCTGTCTTCGAAGAGCTAAAATAAATAAAAATATAAGCTCAATATGATTGTATAACAGGAAAATCTTTAAAAAAACTTCTACATAGCATATTTCAACTGAATCATCATTTCAAATTTTCTTTGGAGTGTTTGGCTACTAGTTCAACCAGTGTTATCTGATTGTCAGTTTTTCCACTAAACTACTAGCATCGGACCTCGACAACCCTGAAGGCGAACTAAATTTGAAGGTTCAACGTGCTTTCTGAGGCGTGAAACACCGAAAACTTCCATAAATTTAATCAGTATATGTATTGAAAAAAAGTACCTTTTTGACTATTTCATATTCCTGTTTCAAAGATGGAGTAATCTCTTCTTTAAATGCCTTTATTCTCAGTGTACTCTCATTCGGTTCAGTCGGTGGATCATCAGTCAAACTAAATATGTATGGAGCAACATTTGTGCCTCGCAAAGATCTAATTTTGCTGTGAATATTATCAAGTTCACTAATTTCTGGTAATGACCGTTCCATAAGGTATCTTTTCTCAGTATAGGAGTAACGTATCGGCTTCTCAAATCTCGTAAAGCTGGGGGGTATCAGAAAGATTGGTGCTGTTTCTCTGAAAATATCGGTAACATTTAATTTTGTTAGTACAAATTTTAGTACTAACATATTACTTACTGCTTATTTAAGTAGTAACCTATTACTTAATACTAATTTTAGTATTAACCTATTTATTGTATTAAAAGAGGAGAGTTTTTTCATACTATATTAGCTGTTACGAGATACTTCTAACCCTTTAACAAAAAGGATTAATGTGAGTTCAAATTAAAGTTACAATCACAGTCACACAAACAACTGTCCAAAATTAAATAAAATTTGAATAACTAGAAATTAGGTCAGTTTAAATTGAGATGGAAGCATAGTATTTAATAAATTATTTTTTCGAACCACAAATATTACAAACGGAAATCCTGTAACCACATCAGCTTCATTGTTTGGCTCTGCATTACCATAAGGGTAAAGGGTAGAAAATATATATGTAATTTAATCTACTTTTGTCAAATTCTTGCATAAAAACTCAAGTAAATAAATAAAATATATATGGACACCTATAGCATATACACAGTATATAAAACATCTATAGTATATATACACAGAATATAAAGTACTCACATATTTTGACTTACTACAGTCTTAGAAGTAAGAAACTAAGGTTACCCTCATCTATGCTATCTATTTATGTTTAGATCACGAAAGATTTCTTTGAAATTCTGATCGAAGAACATTAACTTACGATAGAAAACTGGGAGTATCTAGTCCTGAAGGCAGTATGTCCTCTAAGATACATTTTAATGGAGAATCTGAAGGTCCATCTCTATCCACAGGCATATACTGAAAGTCACCTAATGCTGAAAAATAAATATTAAGTTGAGAAGGAGAATAACTGTGATGGGTCATGGATTTGAAATGTTGCATACTTACTACCCATGCGCGATAAGCTGAGACCCGCGTGGATTTCGACACTCCTCCCCCATCCCCGCCCACTTACCCGCAGCCGCCTGCAGTGTACAGTAGGCAACACTATTTTTTATCTATTAGTCTCGTACTGGCTTACGTCACTTATCGACGAGCTCCCGAATTCCTTATTATTTTTGTTGTAATAGAGTCCATGTTAAGTTTAATTGTTATTGTTCCTGTTAAGTTTTTTTTTGTTAAAGTTCCTAATACGTTTTTTGACTGTTTTATTATTGTTTTCTAATAACAAGTATTATAATGAGGGGTAAAGCTTTTTTGTTTGAACTGCACTCAGGTCTCAACTTATCGCCTACGGGTAGTATGTATGAAGCATTGCATAATTCTTGACCTGACTTGTAAAAAATAAACATATCACAACAGCACTAATTAGTTAATAATGTACCTACCGTTTAGCAGTTAGGAGCACTAACTACAAGACTAAACAGGCCAGTCCATAATAATGTATGTTCAAAGTCAGAGTTTCAAAAGAGTAAGTTTTAAGAAAGAATATTTCAAAAAAGGAACTTACACTCAAATTTAAACATTGTCCTAACAGATCCCATCACAGATGTTGATAATACTTCTCTCTTTAATTGATCACCTGTTTTTGTTTTCTTCACTTTGACCTTTAGGAGAATTCCTGCAGACTTCTTAGATGTTGCATATATTTTTCTGATAAAAGGATTCTCTGGTTGGTAGCTTAGGCCGAGGCGCTTTTTGCTCATATTACTGTAAACCTAAAAATAATAAAATATTATTATTTGTCATGCGTCATCATCAACATCAGTAGCCTTTAGCCTGGCCAGTCAGGTTGGTATAGGATTTGAGTCGTTGTCCTCCACTATATAGTGCTGAGAGTCTCTTACGAAAACCACTTGATAAATAGAGGTGGCGACACGAACATAGATCATGCATATTTTACTTAAAAGAAAAACATTATAAGCACCTACATTTGAAATGCTCCTGATTCCACCTAAGCATGCAAGGGCTTTCTCTTCATTTTTTACGACTCCTGGAAATAATATTCCTACTATTTCTCGATCTAAGCTTCTACCTTCCATTTTATTGTTTATAACTATATTCGAGCTTTTCACTTATTGTACTTTGGTAGGTTAGGCTTAATGTTTACAACAAGTTCACAGGATACTAAATATAAAAAATAGAGCAAAATAATAAAGCATCGTTAATTGTTAAACTGTAAAGCGCTCGTAATCACAGAACACATATACTCCTAGCGGAGCTCGTAGTTCGCTAACAAAATATTAGTATTTATGTTTTGATCAGTGTTGCCACTAGTTAAATCAACACTCCCAATCCCAACTTAACATCAAATTCTCCAAATTCAACATCTAAAAACCCCAGTTAACCACAGTTTCGAACTACGACCATTTGGATTGGTGTTAATGAATTAAGAGGTTATATCTGTATCTGCATTTCTTTTCGACTACTCAATTGAATAATCAAAGTCAGAGTTGGACTCGGAACACATTATGTAATTCCATATTCTAGTAAGTTGCGATACTATGAATTATGATCAAGTGTGTTAGCCGTATGATGATGGTTACTATCCAAAATTATATCCCTGAAGTTATAGCCCAAGTTATTGGCTCCTTTCTCGGCTTCGACCCTGGTCAGAGAGAAGAAAATACTCTATTTTCCTCTCTCTGACACAGGACCTACATTATTCCATCTTCTAAAACTAATAATACTTCTCTTGATAAATCTGTATCATTTGCATCCTATCAAGGATTCTGAAGGTTTTCGAACACAAGCAGTTCTCATAGTTCGTCTTTCCACATAATTTCTTGAGTCCTCTACAATCTTTATGTTTCGGCACCTACAAGGGAGTTGAATCCGCTAGTTTTAGGGGAAAGTCCACTAGTTTGGCATCACTGGTTTTGAAATTAATGACATAGTAAAGTGCCTGTCATAGAAAAATCGTTACAGCCATTTTATATCACATCAGGAACATTACCTTTTAATCAAAGGTAACTACTATGGATTTTTTTAAATAATTGCTCAAAGAGCATAAAACCATTTAGTTAAAAGAATAACAGTTCATTTGGAGATAATAATTTATTCATTCATCATTCTTCAAGTTTAAATTCTTATTTAACCCGAAAAATTTAATAGGGCAGCATTAGCTTAACTTCTTTAATAATTACTATATATCATTTCTTAACCAGACTAACTCAATTTTCTATCTCTAGCATACTTTTTCGCGTAGATAGGATTATCCCAGGAGGCGCATTCCCCGTCGAAATCGAATCGATTAAAATCAGTGCAAGAAACTATCTCTACCTAAAATAAGAGGGATGCCAGCACTTTTGATAAGTTATCTGGATCACTAGTATACAACCAAAACTGCAACCTCCTTAAAAAGAGGTTCCTATGTCCTGCAGCAGACTATTATAGGCAGTAAGTGGGAATGAGTAAGCCAGAAAACCTCATCCTTACATCTATAGTCAGCTCTATCTCACTCAACAACTATACCATAATTTCTAAAGTAAAACTTACAATTCTAAAGGAAAAATATAAAATTTCAATTTGTAAAAATATTTAATATAAAATATACACTACACTTAATAAATTCTTACTACTCGTGCGCGATAACTTGAGACCCGCGTGGAATTCGTCACCCCTCCCCTCATACCCGCGCACCTACCCTATGACGCCCGCAGTGTACAGGTGGCACCGCATTTTTTTGTCGTGACGTCACCGCACTCAGGTCTCAACTTATCGCGCACGGGTAGTACTTATGTCTAAATCTTATTGAGTAAATATTTATACTGTCATAGTCCTCTATCTCTGTGTAGCAACTGTTTCTACAGCAACCAAAAGCCTGAAAAGTAAACATTATTTAAAAAAAAAAGATAATTTTAACCTTGGAAAAATAGTGCCAAGCATTTTGCCAAATAATTACACACTTACTTTTCTAACAAAATATTTCTTTGTCTTTCAATCTCTAGTCTGTCTTTTTCTATTTTAAGCCTTATATTATTGCATCTCTTTTTTTCCAAAAGTTTCTGTTTTTCAATTCTTATTCTTTCTTCTTCTAAGTTAAGGAGTCTATCATGTACAAGTCCTGGAAATAATATGTATTAATTGTTAAATTGAAAGTTTAACAATAGTTTTTTAACATAAGGCTCTAAGGCCTACTAAAAATACTAACTGACTGGCCTGCCTCGTTTCCATAAGGGTTTTCCTGCAACTGGAGCTGAAGACACTTCATTTGGTCCCATGCCAGCATCAGGCTCCATCCCAACCCCATCTGATAGGCTCATTTCTATGTCAGCTGCACTAAAATGTTGTGGATCTGTCGGCCATTTCTGTAAAGGAGTGAAATACTATAATAAAAAATGATTTTGTCTATGGCTTTTTCATGAAAATTGTAATTTTTTATATCAATCTGACAACCAACAGAAAAAGTACTTATTTTCTGAGCAACCTTCCCCTCCTACCTCACATTGTGTGTTTTAATATCATGACTTATGGCTTTTATGATTCAGAAATAAAGGTAGAAATAAAAAATAAAACTGCTTTTTAGCAAAGAGGTTTTGGAACTAAGTCATGTTAAGCAGACCTACAAGACCTCCTTGCTGAGGTGAGGTCTTTGTCCAACAATGCTGGCTCAATGGCTGTTAAAGGCTCTTATTGATGATTACAACAAAATAAGATTTTGATCTCACTTTCTAAAAAAAAATATTAAAGTAAATTGAAATTAGAGGAATGGTCTTACCAAACCACTTGTGGATGGATCAGCATTACACAAATCATCTCCAGGTCCAGTGCTTTGCGATGGTGCCTGAAATACATCGATTTTACATTATTTTCCAACTCAATTTCAATAAATGAATTACTTTTTCAAGAATTAATATAACATTTAATTTAAATATGATTATTAAGCAATAAATAAATTTATTATTACATAGTTATGAACAAAAGATAGACTGGATATATGCAATGCTGGGTGTCATGAAAGACTGTTAGGTTTCTATCAATGCCGTAAATGATATAGTGAAGTGGAGCAGACAGACAGGGAAAGTTGACCCCACTAATGTGTGGGATGAATGGCTTGGAAAAGATCTGTCTTTGCCAAGCTGGCAAATGGCAGGTATATCTAGTATCTATCTGTACTTACCATTGAATTAGTGAGTGAAGTTTCAGGCACACCAGACAAACCAAATACAGAAGTATTAGTACAAATAAGCCTCAATATTTTTTCTTCAGCCTCTGTTAACTGAATGTTAGTGTTACATCCTGGCGTAAATCTATTCTTCCTTATTTTGAAAGCCTTTTTCTTTACATTAGACTTCCAATCCCTCCAAGTCTGGAATTGTGGGAACATAAGTATTATTAAAGAGAAAGAAAACATCTAGAAATAAATACTTAGTTATATCAACTTAATATTTTATATAGTGTGCCCTCCTTTTTTTTTTATATCGAATCTCGGGCTAATGACCAGAAGTATCGCCTGAAGGTAAGTGATTACCGCCGCCCATGGACATCTGCAACACCCGAGGCGTCAGTAGTGCGTTGCCAGCCTTTGGGGGATAGGGAGGAGGATGGGGGAGGGATTGGGGTGTGGCTGGGAGGGGTCCGGATGGCGTAAGATGGCGCAGAGTGGCACACTGTGTTGTTTTAGTCGGTCCGATTCAGACACACCGCCCCGCCGCAAACCCCGGTGGGGTGAAGGCCCGAGGTGGTTTCCACAAGTAAAAAAAAAAGGGATTGGGGTGTCTGGGCCTCGGGTATTCTCACTCACTCGGTGAAACACAGCGCAAGCGCTGTTTCACACTAGTTTTCGGTGAGGCCGTGGTATCACTCCGGTCGAGCCGACCCATTCATGCCAAAGCGCGGCTCTCTCACATGTAGGTATATATCTATGACATATCTAGTATTTATATAACCCTCCATCTATTTGTAGATGAATTATAATTTATTGTGATGTGAGTTATTTCAAGTTAAAGATATTATCAATATACAACCCATAATGTCCCACTGCTGGGCTCAGGTCTTTTTCAACAGGGGGTATTGGCCTACTATGCCATCCTGGCCAGAAATATTGGTTTGTGGTTTATTTCAAGTTTTACTTCTTTTTGCGGAAAAAGAAAACTTGAAATAAACCCTTTATAGTATAATTATTATTTTTTTTTTTCAGGAACTAATTTTGTCTTTCTTATTATAAATATATATATATATATATATATTTTAATACTATCTTTTGCCTTTAGTAGATATTTTCATCTCCTATTTTACCCCCTTAGGGACGGCATTTCCAAAATTCCTTTCTTAGTGCTCACTTACGTTATACAAAGAACCTACATGCAAAATTTAAGGATTCTAGGTTCAGTGGTTTGGGCTGTGCATTGATCTCTGGGTATCTTAGTCAATCAGTCACCTTCCTCTTCTTTACAAATGTAAAATTGTGTCTGTTTGTAACTTTAATTAAAATAACCATATTTTACTAAATGCATATGTATGTATGTATACATGGTTCATTTACCAAAATAACATTTTTTAAAATTTTTATCTGTCTGTTTGTTTGTTCTGGCTAATCTTTAGAACGGCTGGCTGGCAGATAGTTGATGTAATAAGGAGTAACTTAGGCCACTTTTTTAGACCAGCTTCGCCCCGAGGCATTACCTGTGAATACAATAACTAATGCAGGTAACACAATGGGGTTCAGCTAGTTTATTTACATAGAAGATCATAAATTAACTTAATTTATTTATTTAGAAATTATTAATTTAACAATAACTCTGTATGTTAGTTTGATTGTCGCGCTTCTACACTAACCACTAAACTTATTTAAATGAAATTCAGTACACAAACAACCTACAGCCTGAGAAAGAACATAGGCTATTTCTAAACACGAAATATAGGTTTCAAGGGAATGAAAGTTGTATAAATGCTACTCAAAGTCACTATTCCACGCGGACGAAGTCGAAGGCATAGCTAGTTTTATAGAGTTTGTATGTATGTACCAATTTCGATACTGATTTTGATAAAATTTAATATGGAGGAAGCTGATATCTTAGATTAATACATAAGCAACTTTTTATCCTCAATAAATGTAATATACCGCCTGGGATAAGCGAGTACCTAACCGGAATTTATTTGTTACTCATTAGTTCATTTAAGTGTCTGACAAATGACGAGTAGCAGCGTTGGATGCAGCTATTTGAAAATAATTCAATTAAAGTAACCTGTTGCCATTTATCTGGTGTCTTAATAGCACCGGAACCAAAACCGGAATTTGCGTTTAATTTCTCAGTTATTTTAATCCACGCGTTAGTTTGACGAATCCTTGCTTCTAGACCTGTAATTTTCCCAATTGCTAATTCCTTGTCTTCTTCAAGAAAATGCAACAGCATATTTAATTGTTCCGGGCTCGCCTTCCGTCTTTCCATTGTGGTGATCAATCCATTTAAAAAGCAAAAATAGGAACGAACTTTATTTCGCACCACACAAATGAGTAAATTAAGGACTTCTTAGCATATCATAGTAAAAGATGCGATCATGTTCTGTTAGAAAATTGGCTAAATTTAACTTTTGAGCATCTATTTGTTGATACCCCAATGGGTTTTGTTTTTATTTTTATTCTTTTTGTTGATCTGTCAAGTAATGTCAAATCCTAAAAACTTTTCAATAGTAAAGTCAAAACTTAATCCACCTTATCCACAATCATCAACCACAAACAAAATTATTAATTTAAATTAGCGACTTTACCTCGGAATGAGAGTCATTATGCTATATTATTTATTTAAGTCCTGGTATTAATCTTTAATTTGGCGTTCTGATAATGTTAAATACAAAATCTCATTATATCACGCGTTTCTTTAAGATTTTTAAGATCATAGGAGCCAATACATTTTCTTGACATATCTCCTTTTCTATGATTTTAATGTATTTTTAAAAATAAAAATTGTCGTGTATAAATTTGTATAAAATTTCATCTCAAACATTTTTCGTGTGAACAAAACGTAGAAAAAAAGTAAACATTTATTTTGTTTATTTACATTCACGTCAACGTTAATCTAAAACTGCCTTAAAGTATTTATTTATCAATTCAGAAATTATTTTAGTAATTTAAAAAAGATAAATATCATCGTTGGCAGGTTGAAACGCAGCCAATACAAAGATATTGGCGTCGGGATGTTTATTTGAGATTAGAAGAAATACCTAATAACAATATGAATACATTTCTGAAATTAAAAATGTTACGAGGTAGTGCGCATAAGGAAAGAATAGCTAGAAGACATCCAACAGACTTGTCTGACTGTGCAAATTTACCTGACTCATATCTCTTGAGGATTTGCGGAGTTGACAGATTGGTATTTCATCAGATTCTAAGAATACTGGAACCCATAGTTCCACAAACTCAACGATCGAATGGCATACCTTTTCCTTTGAAGGTATTTCTTTTTTTTCAACCTGTTTATGTATTTTTTTATCACTAATTAGTACACTTGCTTTCCCTCATTACTGCAATCTCCTTTAAGAAGTAATTTATAGCTTTAATCATCTAAAAGTAGTACAAGAATTTTCGACTATTTTAATGTTACAGGTATTGGTAACTCTCTCATTTTTGGCAAGTGGGTCTCATCAGAAGTCTATTGGCAAAGACAACATCAATATTTCACAGAAGTCAGTAAGTCGAGTCATCAAAATTGTTGTTGAGGGTCTAAATATGGTTCTCAATAATTGTATTATTTTTCCTATTACTAGTGAGCAGAGAGAGCAGATTAAAGAAGGGTGTGTTACATTTATTATTTCTTTAAATAATTTACATTTGACATGCCTTTGCCTGAGGCTCTGCCCTTTCCTTTCTTTAAGAATCAAAGTATCTTCATGCCAAATTTCATTGAAATCAGTACAGAGTTCTTTCGAATTTGTAATAATAGTGAGGTCTATAGAATTATGTATAGTAAAACAATTATTAATAAATTGAATGTATACTATATTTATTTTCGAAAATTTGTTCCTGAAAATAATTTACTATTATTTGCTCCCTGGATAGTCCATGACTATCCAGGGAGCAAATAATTAGGTAGTAGGTAGTTTGAATTAATTATGTAGAAGTATAAACAATGAACTACTCTTACTAGAACAACATGGTGCTCCCAACTACCCTGCTTAGTCAATACTATTGCAAGCTTCTAAGATATCTAATAAATAACTTTACATGTAAACTCTTTTTATTTGTTACAGATTTTACAGAAAATATCATTTTCCTGAAACAATTGGCTGCCTTGATGGTACCTATGTTGAAATAGTATGTCCAAGAGATGATGAAGAAGCTTTCTATGATAGGAAAGGTCAATACTCTATCCATGCACAAATTGTGAGTGCATATTTGTAAGTATTATTTTATTAAACGTCTTGTTTAGAACTGTTATTTATACCTTTATTGTGCTTCCAGATTTGTGATGCAGACACAAGAATAATAGCAATATGCTGCCGATTTGGTGGATCTTCTAGCGGTGCATACATTTGGAGTAAAATGAATATAAGATCCTTTGTGGAGAGTATTAGCAGGCAAGGAGAAATAAGTTGGCTCATTGGTTTGTTTTAATTGTCTTCATATGTCAAACTTTTATAAATACACAATACTAAACTATTATGTATGTTAATTTTGTACTCTCATCTTTGCAGCTGACAACAAATACCCCCAAAGACCGTGGCTCATGACTCCAATATTACATGCACCGCAAGGAACTTCAGATTCTCAATACAATCACTTTCAAGGCAGAACCAGAACTTGCATAGATAGATGTATTTCCAAACTAAAAGGGAGATGGCAGTGTCTTCACAAAAGACCACTTCATTACACTCCCCAAAGAGCAGCAAAAATAATCAATGCTTGCGCTGTATTGCATAACCTTTGCATTAAAGCTGGATTACCTGATCCAGAGCCGTATATTGATTCAGAGCGAATGTCAATGATAAATGAAGTAACTATGCCAGATGATAATGTTAATGATTTATATATTGGAATTGAAATGAGGCGACAGCTGGCAGAAAGAATCTATTACAATGTTTGAATGTGTTCGGACTAGCCGGAGATGAAAAAAAGGGATTTGCCACAACCTTAATTTACAGCTGTCCAGTTATATGTATTTTTAACATAACCCTACTTGATACCTAAATGAATTCTTTTAGGACCCACTGTCACTGACTTGCCTATTTTAATTTTACGCTACATATACTTTAAAATTAAACTGTTATATGTAAGTTTTAAAATTAATTAAAGCAAAAAAAAATTTTAAAGTTTATAAAATATTTTATTAAATGAACTGCTTTTGTGCACAACCTTTCCTAATGCATTAATATTTGCATCTGAGCTAACTGACTGTAAGTGTCTCCAGGCATCCTGTAGGCGATGTTACCTGCAAATGTATTCAATACTTCTGCCTGTTCACGCAGCCACTCCACTTGCTGTAAAGTGAAAAAAATTGTGTTTATGTACATATTCATAATGGTTAAAACTTTTAATCTCCTATGAAACTTGAATTCTGATTTTTTGTCCCTAACCCACAGACGTACTTTGTCAAGTACCGGCAGTTGAAATGTATGATATAATAATGAGATGAGAACAAATGTAATGTTATGAACCTTATTGTTTTGTGCTGCAAGTGGTTGTGATTGTGCTGCGGCCCGTAGCCGCTGTCGTTGAGCCAGCAATATCGTGCAAAGCGCTCGTAGCACGGCCGGCAAACTTCGTAGAAGTTCTCCACTAGCCGAACGCGCTCCCGACACACGAGCGTCCAGTTCGCTGGCGTTCAGTGGCACTAATTCGCATTCACGAAGAGTCTGAAAAAAGCCCAATTATTTTTCAACTTTTCAATATGAAATAATCGATTTGCTCATGAAGACGTATTAGTTGGTTTCAAATGGATTCGTTTTTCTAAGTGCGCGTTTGGCGTATCGATTGGTGAAGATTCACATCTATACTCGTTTCTTACCTCAAGGGCTCCTTCATGGTTTTCACTATGAAACTGATCAAAGAATGTCATCAGTTTACATAACTTAGTGTAAGCTTCTACCAAAGCAGCTGGCAAGGCGAGCGATTCAGATGACCTCAATCTTTTTGATACGTGTTCGGCAAGTTGTGATAATCTTTGGCGAAGGCCGTCTGTGCCACCACCACTGTTTACAACTTGCGCTAATAAGACACATAATAACTCCAAAACTTTTTCCATATTCTGCGGAGTAGATACAAAAAAATAAGTAAAAAAGTTTCGATACTGAAAAAAAATATTGTAGGGTAAAGTATATTTTTTCTCGCTCAGTAATATGATTGCGGAATGGTAATATATAATAAAATGGGTAATTATTTACTTACACCAGCTATATCATACATTGTAATAGCATCTTCAAATAATCCTTTGGTTACTAACTGCTCTGCTACATTCAGAGCTATAACCTGTAACACAAATTAAAATTAAACCACATGTTTACAATCCCGCCAAATCATAAAACCCAGGAAAAGAGATGGCTTACTTTACTCTCGATGTGGGGATTGTTGAATTGATCCAGTAGACCAGGACTACGGAGCCCGGTAAGACCATCCATCCGACCAAACAAAAGCTCATAATCGCGACTTTCTAGAGCGAGGTCAGTACAGCTACACATAAATAAGTTTTTGCCACTAGGATCTTTCAAATTTCTGAAATGTAAATGTGTGTTACAACTAGTAACAGCAAAAAAGTTTATTTTTAAATTTGAAATCTATTTTACTCACCGTAAAAAGAAGTAATAATGTAAAGCATCGGAGGGGTCTGTCAGCTCAAATTTTCTGACATAAAGCAGTAGTAATCGTGCTAAGTTTAGACGTCTGAGTGGGGCCGGATCATCTGTATCCACAGACACTGAAAAACAAATTGAGATGTTTCATAACATTCAACGATAGTTAAGGAAATTTTACTAGCATCTCGGATCTCATTTGATTTTATGTGTGTATACTTTTAATAACAGAGAAAATATCAGTAAAATTGTTCGAAAAATTACAAATAAAATTACAAACTTCTGCAAAACTAAATTTGTATTAAAACTAATGAAAAAAAAACAATAAGCGTCTTACCAGTCTTGTTGATTGACCAGATAATCAAATATGTGTTTCTAAAAAGGTACTTGTTTCCATACATAACTAAATAGTATGGTAGATACTTTACCTGCAGATGTGGTAGTACCATAAGTGGTTTTATATACTTACACAGGGGAGCTTGAACATTACGCGGTGTACCCAACATGTATACATCATGGAGTGCTAAGGCCATATGGACTCCATGGACCTGAAATCTACAATCATTTTGTAAGTAAATGTTGTTTTAAATTATTTCAAGTTACGAAATTAGTATGAATGTATATTACCTGGGTATTCTGGACAAAAATTCGATGGCTGCTTCAAACTGACCAGTCAAAGCTAACACTTGAAAGTATACTACAGGTTTTTCGTATGCCTTAAAATGTGTTTCACCTGCAAGGTAAAAAAACTCCATATTATCCATACACAGTACAGTAACTTGCCAGAAGTCAGTCAACAGTAAAAACATACCATATTCTTCTAAAATCATTTTCTGCAAGTCTGAATACGAGAAAGTTTCTGAATCATTACTGGTGCGTGATTTGATTGATGAGAGTTTGAGCCACAGGTAGTCATCAGTAGTGCGTCCTACTTCACCGTGATCTTCACTCAAGTCACAACATCCAATCACACAATATACCTGTATATAACAACAAACAAGACAATAAATATTTGCTTCCTTAAGGTATTAATCAAAGAGCAACATAGGTCAGTGGACCGGAGGGGAGTAGCTATAGAATCTTTGCCCATTATAAAATTTACTCAATTTTTTTTGTGGAAAATCTTCGCACTTCCAAAATTTTCGCTCGCATACAAAAACACTTGCGTATCGCTACGAACTCACACATAACAATTAAAACAGTGTGTTATAACAGTGTACATACGTAGGCCCATTTAGGCTTATACTTTGACAGAGGGGAAAGCGTGTATACAGCTAATCCCCTACCATGTTGCTCTATGGATATTACAAAACATTAATAGAAATAACTTACGGCTCGTTTGTAAGGATCTGTAGAGTTGCGCACTTGTATTCTGTACTGGAAATTAATGGCAGTCTGGAGTTTATCACTGAGTGATTTCTCTGGGTTCCTTATATACTCTTCTAAGGCTGCTATAAACTCTCCATGGTCTTGTCTATGAAATAAAAACAAATCTGATTATATTCTAGAAAAAAAAATATATAAGTAATTACGTAATTTTCATTCTCTGTTTTTTTTCACAATATACAACAATTGTAGTGTGTTCAATCATCATTTTTAATTCTTGTGCCAAACATATCTAATAATGCTGGTGAATTTGCACGTTTCTACTGTAAATATGTCCTCTAAAGCTTCAATTATTTTTCAGCTAAAATGCAAAACAGTTTGTTACATCAAAATAAATTTACCCAGCCTTCCTCATACAGTGCAAAGCAGCATTAGCATCACCACTTCGGAGACAATAATAGACCATTGGCCAGAGTGGTCTGTCATCAATAACACCGTCACACATTTGGTAGTTCTGTCCTTGTAAGCGTAAGCCAACAAAACCACGCACTAGTGGGTAAGTGCCAGGTTCTCCACCACGTAACGCGGCCGCAGGGTTCGCGCGAACTACATCATTCATGTATTGTTTGTATCTGGGAAGATAAAAATTATTGTTTATATTAATCTATAGGTCTGAAGAAAGAAAGACTATAAGTTCTATAAAAATCTAAAATAGATAGATAGAAATTCTCTTTATTTGCACACTATAATATTACAGTTAGAAGAGAGTACATAAAATGTGAGACAGAGTGTTCAAAGGGCGGCCTTATTGCCTAAAGCAATTTCTTCCAGGCAGCCTTACTTAATGCCAAGTTAATGCTTAAAATAAATTTGATTGTGAAAAGATCTGGGATTAATATTTATTATATTTTGATATCAAGGATAAAAATGAATCGCCGTAATGTATGTAGGTACATAACTTTCGATCGACTGCACCAAATTGAATAATTATTTTTAGAAGTGTTCAATAATGTTAATACAAGGTTTATATTAAAGAAAATTAAAAAATATCCACATAAGTGGTTTTAAGTTTTATGGACTAAAATATACCGTGTAACATGCTAAATACCTTGCAGTTTTCACTATTTTGTTCTCTGCGATCATATAATCGAAAAATGAAATCGAAAATCGAAAAAAATGCTGACCTTATAAATGCATCTACTTTCGGTAGATTATGCGATTGTATTTTATCAAAACCAGTTTTTGTCATCATACTAAATCCACTACAATTTTCTCACAAACATTACTAAGTTAGTATGAATTTCGACGCCGATAATTTCGATGTAGTGGCCATTGACATTACATTTCGTTTCGACCAATAGTAATGCGTTTTATAAGTTATATTTCACTCCCTTAATTTTTACTTTTTATTTAATATTTTCTGGGTTGAAATAATCACTAAATAACAGAAATACTTTTTAAGTATATTGTAAACACAATAAAGAATGTAGACAAAAATATTTGAGACAAATTAAAATTTTATGTGTATTCCCTATTGTACTACTGTTGAATTTATTTTAGACCAAAAGTGGCCTAACCATTGGCATAAATAGTTCAGGTTTGCCAAAAGATCACCAAAATAAGAAATCTTAGTTGAATACTTTACTTTTCAAATTTCACAAACAATTTAGAAAGAGGTAATCGCAGCCACCACTATAAATGTTTGTTAAAAATAAACCTACCTCTTTTCTAAATATTTTTTTCCCTGTGCCACAAGACATTGCTGAATGGTTGGGTTTCCTCTGGCCTTCAATGGGTCTTCATCTCTAACTAAAGCAGGGATATTTGCCATTACCTTGATGATTTCCCACATTTCCTTCACTTTCTGAAAATTAATATATTTTATTACTAATAGTGCTGCTGCACTGATGAACAAAGATCTCCGCCTTTGAATTGCCTACTGTCTCAGTCTTGGGCAGTGTGTATCATACATATATATTAAAAACAGAAAACATTTAAAATCTGGAATAAATATTTGCAAATTATACAAACATTTGTTTGTATGATCTGCAAATATTTGTTTCGGAGTTTGGGTGTTTTCTATGTATAATATGTATGTATATACAAAAAAAAGTATTTATGTATTAATATCAGTTATCTAGTACCCATAATACAAGCTCTGGTTAGTTAGGGACTAGATGGCGTTGTGTGTTAGATGTCCAATATATTTATTTATTTATTTAAATCAGGAATTAAACCTGATCTGAAGCACAACAGTTGCATTTTTTCAACTACTGCAAACTTTCTTTATCTTTTTGCATTAAAGAAACCTAAAAAAGAAAATAATAAAACAAAAATACTAACAGGATCATTGAACTCCTCAGCCACTTGCGCAAACTTTTGATGTAAAGCTGTTCTAGACTTGGATCCTTGGAAGACAAGTTTATTGTACTGGTGGACTTGTCTAGCATATGCAGCCTCTATGTCATCAAGCATGGTATGTCCAAACTTCTTAGGGGCTTCAGCAATGCCGGGAGGCTCAGGTATCCGCTTAAGATCTAACCAATTCTGTGAAGGCCCTATCATTGCATTCATCAGTTTTATTTTCTGTCCATTCCATTCAGATAACATGTGCTCCCATTTCTGGTCTTCAGTGGTTTGTAAAGACTGGAAGAATGACAAAACAATGGAAATATTCTTGCAATGACATTAAACAATGAATGAAATCATTTACTATAAATTTGATATTTTTATGGAGATAGTACAGTAAATAATGTTCTAGAACATATCAATTTATGAATAAAATGTATTAACAACAATAAAATTCTTAACAGAAACCAAGCTATTGCCATTGCTTTCGGCAATAAGACCGCCCTTTGTACAACATATATTTGTTGTTTTCTGTACTTCTTGTAAAACTGTAATATTGTGTGCAAATAAAGAGTTTTCTATCTATCTACATTTGTTAAACCTTGAAATGTATTATAACTAATATCATGCATATCATAGATGGACAATGATATCCAACATANTTAACAAAGAATCATAGTATAATTATATTCAAAACAAAAAAGTAAAATTAAATAATAAAGAATAGAGATAATTAATAACTAGACTTTTTATCAAATAACTTACATTCTTATTAACTTCATCAATAAGTGATAGAATTGCATTTTCTTTTTCATTTCGCAAGTAGCTCTCGATGTCTGAGTCAGCTATTGGCTGCAAAGGTTCGAAGGTGCGCTTCGAGCTAAGAGTCTCAAGCTTTTGAGATATTTGTTGGAGATCAATGCCTTTGGAACCAAACAGTAAGTGCCTGAAAGTAATTATGTCAGTGTAGTAAAGAAGATTAGCAAACGGGCAAACAAAATTGACAGAATAAGAAGTGCTTACGCTTGAATGTCGTTGGCGCCAGACTGAATTACTCGTGAATAAAGTTCCTGGGACGCCTCTAGTACTTGACCTAAAGATCTTTCTACCCTCGGCAGATCCTCATTGCCTTCGATTTCAGTTGTTAGCTGTTCTGCTTGCTGTAATAACTTGCTAAAATCGTCGTCTGCCATCGTGCCGTATAGGTTAGTTGAGCTGGATGAATATATACACTAGGTGTTTAGCTATTTTAATCAACTATATATTATCCTCAAACTTCGAAAATCTCAAAATTACAAGCAAGAATTAATTTCTAAGAGTTACAGACAAAAGATAAAAATAATAACACCGGTTGTTGCACTGGCTTTTAAACATTTCATTGACATTTGGATAATCACAGATTACAAGCCACTAGAGATGAGACGTATTAACGCTACCAGGTTTTAAAACCAGGTTTTTACTTCGAAGTACGGCGCCCTGGTACAAGCAAAGAATACTTGCAAGTATATGAAAGTATATGTGCTGAAGTCGGATGCTAAAAAACTTGAACTACTGCGTAGGAAAATGATTCATATAGTAATAGAAATAAAAATACAACCGGAATCATGAATAAAAAAAGGATTGTGTGTTTTTATGAAACCACGGTAAAAGTGATTTTTTTTCACATGCCAATAAATAAATGTAAAAAGGATTTTGTGATTTTATGAAACCACGGTAAAAGTGAAACTTTCTATAAGCACGTGCTCTGTCGGCGTTCTGTTTTTTACGGCGGAAATTTAATTCATCGTCATTCATTTTTGCACTATTCTTTGCTTTTTCCTCGTTGATTAGTTTTTCGTACTCACTAGCTCTGTCGTTGTTTACCAAAAGCAGATAAATAGCAACATTTACATTAAACACTGACAAAAACAAACAAATTAGCGTGGAGCACTGGCACACCGCCTGACTGGCCACTGGACAGTGGCCGACAATCACGCGTCACGCAACATGCGATACACAGACCAAAAAAATTGAGACGGCGTGATAAAAATTTAACTTTAAAAATACTTTGAACTTCAAAGTATTTTTTTATCTATACCATTTTGCTCCTTATAAAACAAATTTACGAGTCGAATTCCTATGCAATTATTTTCAAATTTGATCCAGGGCTGGACACGTCGCGTCTCTACTCAGTACGTAACTACGGACGGAGCTCGGCGCGTTGACGCGCAGGGAGTGGGTTGCCGCGTCCGAGTATTTCCGATGAAAGCTGAATGCTGAACTGAAAATTTAATGCACATGCAATCTGATCGGTTCGGGAACTTGTCAATCAAATAAGATAACTTATGTGAAACAAAATGAAGAGCAGAATTGCGCAAACATGCATTTATAAAATATCTGTTGGAGATCGTTTTATGTTTTTGTGAAAGACGGTCCCCATTTCATGTCATCCACATTTTTTATATTTTTTATCATTAATACCATCACGACGAAGACTTGAAGACTCGAAGACTTAGAATTGAAGACTTGAAATACTTGACATTGGCAGAAATAGCTGATCCGGCTGATTGCCATATCATCAAAAGAATAAGAAAATATCTATTATTATTACACACCATTCACCCTTATATCTATAGCCAAAAGAGACATAATAGCACGTATTTTCTTAAAAAATTGCAAGTAATGAGAGTTTTGTTTATATTCGAGAAAGTAAAGGTGTGTTTCATTTTTTCGTTAATTCAGTTGTTATTGTGAGCTGATTACGTTACCTACTGAACTAATAAATAAAACTGAACATTATTGTGTTTATGAGCTATAAATAACCATTTTCGAACCATAAATAATAGTGTGTTAATAGTGTTTTTGTGTACAGATAGATCATAGGTTACTGTCGTTAATATTTAATGGTAAAATATGTAATTGTCTTCGTACAAAGTCCTTAAGTATGGCTCCTAAAAGAAAAGTTTGGCTGGAGAACATATATATATATATATATATACACACACACTAATACTTTTATTCAAATTTGCAAGTATGTCTCATCGCTACAAACCTCAACCATATATACTATTATATACTAACTACCAGAGACATAAAAGATTGAACTAATCATAAAACGATTATTCCAAGTCAGACATTTGCGTCAGGATCAGGACTTCAGATCTTTTTAACCCTATCGACATCCATCCATCTGCCGGGCCTTTTTTCGAACTAGATTGGGGTCGGCTTTTAGTGTACTAAAACTAGTCCGCTGGGAGTATATGTGTTCTGTGACTACAACACGTCTAAACTGAACGGTTTTTTTTTAATGAAAAAAATAATTAATGAATTTGCGAGATAATAACTCGCAACACCGTGTTATTTTCTCGCAAATTCATTTTTTTTTCTATATATCTCCTATACTTAACTTCTTTGATACTTCCTTAAATCGGTATTCAGTTTAACCAGTGCATCGCTTAGCGTGTGTATACTAAACTTTACTGCGCGTTTCTCTGTATAATTATCAGAATACTTTGAATGTAACGTGTCTCTTAGTTATATCACTGTAGTTATCTTATACATTTATACTTAGCTTTTGGGTTTTTTCATCGTAAACCTTTAGCTTCTGATCTAGTTTTTGCCTTATGTTGCCAACAATCTCATTTTATAAAACGATTTACTTAGGTCCTGAACAAATATTTAAACTAAGGTTTTGTATTTTTGAAGTGAAACTTCTTTAGACGCATGAGGGTAAAATTTTTACAAATGTAACGTCACGCAAGTATGCAACGGAAGTGTCGAAAAAGAGAGAGAGAGCGATCGAGACCGATTGAGAGAGAGTAAGACAGGGCGAACGTAGCATGAAGCAACTAGCGATGGAGTGAGAGTAGGGAGCAAGCAAGTGAGAAAGATCGAGAGAAAAAGTGAGATAGAGCGATTGTAGTATCACGCACAGTGCCATGGAGCGAGAGGTGGGAGAGAACTAAGAAGTTTCACTTCTGACATGTGTACTTTGTACGCACGCACTTTTTTATTAACTGAATTCAATCTGTCAATCATTTTTTCGCAAAACTCGAAACTGCAATCGCAACTGCAGTTTCGGGTTTTCTCGGTTTGTTAAATAAGTTTCTTCCCTCTTTTCGAAAACACTGATTCTCACCAACTAAGTGAACTAAGTTAACGTGGCATATTATTCGCAGTTTTTTTTAGTTGTACACCATTGTAGCGATCCGTCATATTAACAGCGGTGCCGTATGACTGTCCGAGGCAGTTATCCAGGGGTAATCGATTTTTTCCAAATAGTCATGTAAAACATTAAGTAAATGTAAGCTAGTATGACTACTAATTTTAATTAATGATACACATTTCGGCAAATGTGGCCAGCCCACTCCCACTTCAACTTGCTAATCCTGTGGGCTATGTCGATGACCCTGGTTCTTTGTCAGATCACCTTGTTTCTGCTGCGATCCCTTAGAGAAAAGTAGTGTAGGACGTCCACAGGCCAGGTGGAGCGATGATTTGCGCAAGACGGCTGGCAAGAGCTGGATGCGAGAAGCCATAGATCGAACTAAGTGGCGTGAAATTGGAGAGGCCTATGTCCAGCAGTGGACTGCGATAGGCTGATGACGAGGAACAATAGTTATGACGGATGGTTTTTCCACAACCCAAAAAACATCAGTATGAAGTATGTAGGTACTTGTATACAACAGCGTCAAAATTTGAACCTGAAAATTTTCCAAAGGTTTGCATGGCCAATAGTCATGCAAACTTTTGAAAAATGTTAAGTGAACACAAATCAACTTAATATAATAAACTTTATTGTACAACAGATAAAACAGTTAACATAAAAATAACATATCAACTGAATTACGTATAAATGGAGGCCTAATCGCTAAAAAGCATTTTTTTTACAGGAAACCTTGGGCAGTTTTGGTGCGAAAACTACACTTTTCTCCGAAAATAGTATCAAAGTACGATAGCTATCTGATTATTATGGGATAAATCTGGGACTGACGCGGCGGGAATTGCCACGTATTAGACGCTCTTAGACTCACTCTCAATTTTTTGTGTTTATGGCGAAGACGAATAAAAACTATGTAAATATGTGAGTAAAATCGTTCTTAAAATATTAAATTGCAACAGCATTAGCAGTTATCCACAACTCTAGAAACTCAAGAAATTACTAGAATATTAAGAACTGTCGTCTGTAATAAATCGACGGGTAAATCTCCGTTTCGTTTGATAGAGATACATATTGTCAGTTCAGATTTGCCAACCCGTAGGCGGTCATCACACATTTAATCTCCAAAACTGTTTCTTTCTATCCTACTAATTATAAATAGTAGATCGTTAGGAGTGTAAGGGGATGAACCACAATCTTTCGCTCCTAGCCAACCTCACCTGCACGTTGTGCACCCAGCTGGATAACAAACGAGGCTTTGGCGACCGACCAATGGCGGTATATCAATCCCAACAGGCGTAACCACATAAAATAGGTCGTCGACGGGTACAGCATCACCGGTGCAATAAGTTACCCCCTGCGATCACCAACCCGCCTGCCCGGCGTGGTGATTATGGGCAAGACCATCGATGGATGAGCAACAGCAGCCACGGCTTCCAGTTCCCGGTAGCTCCGCTATTCCTGGTCACGGGGGCGACTACAGCGTTATTATGGATGACTTCAACGCCAAAGTGGGAGTAAAAACCGCCAGCGAATCAGTAATAGCATCCTATGGATTTGGAAGCAGAAATCATAGAGGGCAAATGCTCATCAACTTTCTCGAGCGGGAGGGGCTGTTTTTGATGATTTCATTCTTCGAAAAGCGGCCCCAAAGAAAGTGGACGTGGCAAAGCCCCGATGCTATGACCAAAAATGAGGTCGATTTCATCATGACGGACAGAAAGCACAAATTCAGCGACGTCTCAATGTTCAATAGGTTTAACACCGGTAGTGATCACCGACTAGTCCGAGGTTCCCTGAATATCAACTTCAAGGCTGAATGTGTCCGCATGATGAAATCCAGGCTCCGACCAACTTTGCTCTAATTCGCGATAGGATCTGAAAAATTCCTGTCAAATCTGGAAAACAGATTTGCTGCCATGGAAACCACAAAAGACGCAAATCAGAACCTTGAAAATGGGGTTCGGATCCTCAGAAATGAATGTACGAGATTTTGTCAAATGAAGCGTAAAAGCACGAAGTCGAAACTTCAGAGAGGACACTAGGGTTAATGAAGGAACTTCGCGAGAACCCGTCAGTCACTTCGTCGGCAAACCGGACTCTAAACCGAGAGATTAGAAAGCGTGTACGACACGACCTCCGATGCTCCAACACTTTTGATTGAAAGAGCAATCAAGTAGAATCGGGGGTCAAAAGTATTTTTACAATCTCGCAAACGGAGAAGTCGTTGCTTCTAAGCCGGCCGTCCTTTCGGATGTAGAAAGCTTCTATGCCAGTTTGTACGCTTCGCATGCATCTCGACCTGATCCCGAAAATGAGGACCATAGTGCCACATTAACACGCCAATACACCGAAGATCTGCCAGAAGTCAGCGTTGACAAAATTCAGATGGGTCTTGAACAGTTGTAATATGGAAAAGTCCCTGGAGAGGACGCGTTATTAGAGCTGTTAAAGGCTGGAGGTAACCCCGTACTGAGGGCGCTCCAAAAGCTTTTCAACGCTGTACTGTTCGAAGGGAGAACTCTAGAGGCGTGGTATAGGAGTGTGATCGTCTTGTTCTTCAAAAAGGGCAATAAAAGCGTGTTGAAGAACTATCCGCCCATTTCCCCCGTAAGCTACGTCTATTAGCTGCTTTCAAGAGTCATCACGAACTGTCTTGCGCGAAGACTCCACGAATACCAACCACCGGAGCAGGCTGGGTTTCGGAGCGGATATGGCACCATAGACCACATCCACACAGTGCGGCAGATAATGTAATCAGCCCCTGTATCTAGCATTTGTGGACTATGAGAAAGGCTTTTGACTCAATCGAGATCTGGTCTGTTCTGGAGTCCCTGCAGTGTTGCCAAGTGGATTGGCGATACATCCAAGTGTTGACATGTCTCTACAAAGCTGCCACTGTACGTCTCCACTGTTCGTCAAAGTACAGGAAAAGCGTACAAGACTCATACCATTGCATCGAGGAGTGAGACAAGGGTACGTTATATGCCTGAAATTGTTCACTAATGCAATGGAGGACTTGTTTAAGACGCTGCACTGGTAAGGGCGCGGTATCAACATCAATGGCGAATACATCTCTCACTTGCGATTTGCAGACGACATTGTGATCATGGCAGAAACGCTGCAGGACCTACAACAGATGCTGAACGACCTGGCTGACTCTTCTGGGCGCATTCGGCCTACAGATGAACTTGAACAAGACCAAGGTCATGTTCAATGAATATGTATTACCGGAACCGGTTGCGGTACACGGTGCCGTTCTCGAAGTTGTTCAAAAATATGTATACCTCGGGCAGACTTTGCAGTTAGTTACAAACAATTTTGAGGACGAGGTGAACAGTAGAATCCAGCTGGGTTGGGCAGCGTTTGGGAAGCTTCGTCGGGTCTTCTCATCGTCGATCCCACAGTGCCTAAAGACGAAAGTCTTCAATGCGTGCGTCCTACGCGTAATGACATACGGAGCCGAAACGTGGACACTTGCGGTACGACTGGTCCATAAGTTTAAAGTTGCTCAGCGTGCTATGGAGAGGGCTATGCTCGGCGTTTCTCTAAGAGATCACATCAGGAACGAGGTGATCCGACAAAGAACCAGTGTCATCGACATAGCCCTCAGGACTAACAAGCTGAAGTGGCAGTGGCCACATTTGCCGTAGAATCGATAACCGTTGGGGTAAATGAGTTCTTGAGTGGAGACTGCGTCTCGGTAAACGTAGTGTAGAACGTTCACAGGCCAGATGGAGTGATGATCTGCGCTAAACGGCTGGCAGGAGCTGGATGCGAGAAGCCGTAAATCGAACCAAGTGGCGTGAATTTGGAGAGGCCTATATCAATGGACTGCGATAGGCTGTTGATTCTATTTGTTTCTAGTAAAATTTGAATCATCGTTATTCCTTGTAATTTTGTTCGCTTGGTTAATGTTTTTTTTCATTGTGCTTTCTGCTATCTCCTTTAAGCGTATGACTTTAGCAACTAAGTACCCCGTAATTTTTCAATTATAGTAAGTTAATGTGTATGCAACTACGACTTATCAAGATTTACGGTTTGGTTTCGAAAACGTTTCGAAAATCTGGTGCAGACTAAAGAGATTTATTTTTATTATCAAATAAAAATTACAGATAGAGAATAATTATTGATTAAGAATTATTGGGCGGATTTGATTCCGTACCATAAATAGTCATCCCACCTGACTGATCTTACATTTGATGCCGTTACGGAAGTTTTTTTACACTATTAATTTGACATAAGCGGCATGTGCTCAACTTTGAATTGATTCATCCAGGGTTAGCATAGACGAGTATTTTTTCGAGTAAGAGTATAGGCACTTTTATCACGCAAGGTATCTACATAAAACTTGACTATAAAAATATAGGAAAAAACCAAATCTAATTATATTAACACGTTAGTTTATTTATTAATGATTAACATAGTTCAATTACATACAACTAATAAAGCAGGAATACACCTTTTCAAATCACATGCACAGAAATAAAAAATATTTGTGGTTTATTCAAAGACAATGACTTAATTATATTTTTAACTCGTTTAGTTCATTCAGAGAATGAATTCATCTAATTCCCCACACCACGCTATTACACATCAGATTCTCGACCACGAGGCAAATACAAAAAGAGGTTCTAAACAACTGTGTTCCCAACTGGGTCCTAACGTAATAAAAATGGGCGTTTTGATTACGTTAAAAGTTTTTGAACTGCCCGCATTCATATTATTTTTTTTTTATTTATATTTAAGCTGCCAAAATGACTCTGCCCTGCCTGATGGAAAGCATGAGCAGAATCCAAGAGTGGTGGTCACCATCCTCAATGCGAAAAAGAACAATGCAGCATGGTGACCCACACTATGGCGGCCTGGGGGGAAGGGGGATGGTGAGGGTGGGCCTC
Source organism: Hyphantria cunea (assembly GCA_003709505.1). Lineage (NCBI taxonomy): Eukaryota > Metazoa > Arthropoda > Insecta > Lepidoptera > Erebidae > Hyphantria > Hyphantria cunea. The sequence goes on from PKRV01000930.1 coordinate 85,528, forward strand.
CGGTATCCTCACTCACTCGATGAAACACAGCGTAAGCGCTGTTTCACACCGGTTNTAACCGTTGGGGTAAATGAGTTCTTGAGTGGAGACTGCGTCTCGGTAAACGTAGTGTAGAACGTTCACAGGCCAGATGGAGTGATGATCTGCGCTAAACGGCTGGCAGGAGCTGGATGCGAGAAGCCGTAAATCGAACCAAGTGGCGTGAATTTGGAGAGGCCTATATCAATGGACTGCGATAGGCTGTTGATTCTATTTGTTTCTAGTAAAATTTGAATCATCGTTATTCCTTGTAATTTTGTTCGCTTGGTTAATGTTTTTTTTCATTGTGCTTTCTGTGATCTCCTTTAAGCGTATGACTTTAGCAACTAAGTACCCCGTAATTTTTCAATTATAGTAAGTTAATGTGTATGCAACTACGACTTATCAAGATTTACGGTTTGGTTTCGAAAACGTTTCGAAAATCTGGTGCAGACTAAAGAGATTTATTTTTATTATCAAATAAAAATTATAGATAGAGAATAATTATTGATTAAGAATTATTGGGCGGATTTGATTCCGTACTATAAATCGTCATCCCACCTGACTGATCTTACATTTGATGCCGTTACGGAAGTTTTTTTACACTATTAATTTGACATAAGCGGCATGTGCTCAACTTTGAATTGATTCATCCAGGGTTAGCATAGACGAGTATTTTTTCGAGTAAGAGTATAGGCACTTTTATCACGCAAGGTATCTACATAAAACTTGACTATAAAAATATAGGAAAAAAACAAATCTAATTATATTAACACGTTAGTTTATTTATTAATGATTAACATAGTTCAATTACATACAACTAATAAAGCAGGAATACACCTTTTCAAATCACATGCACAGAAATAAAAAATATTTGTGGTTTATTCAAAGACAATGACTTAATTATATTTTTAACTCGTTTAGTTCATTCAGAGAATGAATTCATCTAATTCCCCACACCACGCCATTACACATCAGATTCTCGACCACGAGGCAAATACAAAAAGAGGTTCTAAACAACTGTGTTCCCAACTGGGTCCTAACGTAATAAAAATGGGCGTTTTGATTACGTTAAAAGTTTTTGAACTGCCCGCATTCATATTATTTTTTTTTTATTTATATTTAAGCTGCCAAAATGACTCTGCCCTGCCTGATGGAAAGCATGAGCAGAATCCAAGAGTGGTGGTCACCATCCTCAATGCGAAAAAGAACAATGCAGCATGGTGACCCACACTATGGCGGCCTGGGGGGAAGGGGGATGGTGAGGGTGGGCCTCCGGTATCCTCACTCACTCGATGAAACACAGCGTAAGCGCTGTTTCACACCGGTTTTCTGTGAGGCCGTGGTATCACTCCGGTCGAGCCGGCCCATTCATGCCGAAGCGTGGCTCTCCCACGGTAGATTATATTGTGAACTTGTGCCGAAAGTCACAGATCGGTATATTTCTGTAGTATTAAATTAATTCAGAATGATGACGCCATTCTTAATAAAATAGGATGATAAAGAAGAGAACCAAATTGTTGTGACAGTATTACACTAAGTGCGTATGAACCTAAATACAAATTTGAAAATTGCTATCTGGTTAGTACAAGTCAAATGTTTGTGTACTATTGATACTAGCAGTGATGCAATCTAAGTTTGTGACCGAAAAATCTAATTACGTCACTTCCTCTTTGTGTACGTGTTGTCAACTTTAAAATTTCAAATATCGGATAAACACGGTTATTTAAATTTTTTAGGTCCAAATATCAGGTCTGCATCTGGTGCTCCTTTGGGATGCTGGTATTTCTGTCGTACGTGTTGCCCTCTATTTGGATTGCCACTGCCACCAGAACCACCGCCACTTTCCGCGCTGTATTCTTCCTCTTCTTGTCTCTCCGAAATGTTGAGTGTTAAGCTGAAATTTTTAAATTTCAAAATAATTTATAATACACGATGTACTATGCCAGGCCGCCATTTGTACATGGTCGTTTATATGTTATGCTCCTGAATGTAAACTGTTTTAACTGGTGTACAATAAAGTTTATTCTATTCTATTCTATTCAATTCTACTATCGCATTCGTTCGCCCCATTGGCTTATCATATATATGTAAGAGCGATAGAAGCACGTAGCAAGAATAAAATTGACTACAAATTGTCGTTGAATTGTGAATCAATACTAATATATTATAAATTAGAAGGTAACTCTGTCTGTCAGTCTGTTAGGGTTTCACAGCTAAACCGCTGTACAGGCTGCAGTGAAATTCGGCATGAAGACACTTTGATTCTTGAATGACTTATACTACTCTTTACCGTGATAACCGATATACAAGCTATAAACTACAAAATTGTATAAGTTTTTATTACATGCATCTAATTGTGTGACTAATGAAGACGCAGTTTTCTTGGTGTCGTTAAGGTACGATAGGATAAGAATAATCAATCTGTGCCATTTATGATAGAGTTGACAAACATCAAGTAATGTAAAGATAATAATAATATTTCGGATGTCTAACACTCAACCTCACCTAGTCCCAAACTAAGCAGAGCTTGCACTATGTGTACTACACTACTGACAAAAATACTTCTATACATATTATACATAGAAAACACCCAAACTCTCTAATCTTAGATTAAATTCTAAGCTTTTTTTGTATTTTTAATTGAAAATACTTACAGTTTCATCTTTTCCATCTCTTGTTTATCTGCCAGAGCTTGTTGTTGTAAGTTGCTGGCAAGTTCTGGTGGAGCACTGAAAGACTTGTATTGTGGTTTAGTGCCTTTACGCACCATGAGTACAAACTCAACGCCTTCTTTACCTTGCTGTAAAAAATGAAAAAAAATGAGCCATAGCTACATACCTTTAAACATAGCTTAATTTTTGTGTCAGAAGCTTACAAAAACACGGGGAAGTAACTTTGAACTAACGATTTAATTTTTTGTAGCTACAGCTGTGACACAGATCAAGCTATATCTTAAGGATTATATCACCCTATTTTTGGATTTTATAAGTGTAAAAAGTGGTAATATATTTTTATATTATGGACTAAGTGTAGTCCTTAAATTATTTTATGATATTAAAATGGAGTGGGGTGGGAAAGGGAACCGAATCGCTCTGATTGTAGTACATAAAGTAGGTATAGAACCAAAAACAGTTATTGATCTCCATACGCTTGGTATTAGTCAAATGTTTATGTACAGGGCTATTGATAAGTACAATGAAACCTCCTCTATTTGTAACAGAAAAAATTCTGGCCGTCTACGTAGTGTTCGAAAAGGGCGCTCAACGCAATAAGGGAAAGAATTCAAAGAAATCCTGAGAGGAGAAGATGACTTAGAATTTGCAGCCTATATGCACAGGCCATTTCTTAACTGATAATTTAAAAAAGAATAGGGTGGTAAAATCAAAACCACTACATAAACGATACGCAAAGGGAGGTCACAGAAAATATTGTTTACGGATTAGATCACAACAAGCAAAAACGACCGTGTTAATGCTGAAAGCTCAAAGTCAACAGAGTACAACGTATGCATTATACGACTTCAATGATGGTTTGGTGGGGTGTTAAATATGTAGGAGTGACTGAGTCATATTTTTATGAAAAAGGTATCAAAAAATTGGCACAAGTGATACCGTTAGCGATATACCAAGATAATTGTGATGTTGCCAGTCACAACGGAGACCAGCCAACTACGCAGGAGATATTATACACACAGGTGCACTCTCTGTTCCCTCTCTCTCATAATCCGATTGAGTTTTTCAGATTGTATAGATATTTATATAATTTGAAAAATTCAATAATACTTTCGGCCCGACTCGAGATTTGAACCCGAGACCTCTTGATTGGCATTCGCATCATTCAACCGCTAGACCAACGAGGCAGTTGCCGAGATATATCAAGATACCGTTCTTGAGAATCTAGTTAAGCCCTTTACAACACCATGTTTAATAATTAAGAACGATCCTTTTAGCAAAATTCGGCGTCGGGTCGTAAAGCTCGATCCACCCAATCTTGGTTAGAAACGAACATTCTGGACTTCGTTAGAGCTGAACACTGGCTGTCATCTAGACCTGATCTTAATCCATTGGATTATGATTTATGGTCAGTTTTAGAGAGTAAGGCTTGCTCTAATTAACATGATAAATAGTCCCTAAAATAATCCATACAATTGGCAATGAAGAATTTTCCTATAGAAAGAGTGCGTTCTGCTATTGATAATGGGCCTCAACGTATAAAGGACTGTACTATAGCCAATGGTGACCACTTTGAATAAACTGTATATAATTTTATATTGTGGTATAAAACTAACACGCTTCAATAGATGACTATTGTAGTTAATAAATATTACGAAAAATAAAATAATGTTGTTTTTCTTTGTAACATTTTTTATGGCAAGACTAAGTACATGCACAAAACACAACTTACCAATAACTGTTCGTATGTTTTCTTAGTCGTCTGGCGACAGGTCATCGGTACCGCAATGTCTCGCTGTTGGGGTCTATTTTCACGTTGGCGTTCTGCTATATTCTCCATCACCATTTTTTCAAAAGCCGATTCAAATTCTACATCTTCCACCTTAAAATTTGATTTCAACACATTTTTAGTTTGCTCTGTAAAATTGAGATTAAAGCCTCATTTATAGACATACTTACTGGTTTAGAAGCAGGTCTTCTCGTTTCTATTGTAATATCTTCATGTTGTTGCATTTCATTGTCATCATTTCCAGTATTTTCTGTGATAGGTTCTTCATCAGAACTTTCTTCAGGCAGTTGTGGATTGTCTGTTTCATCATCAGTCTCAATAATTGTATCCAAACCCTCGTTGACACTGTCATCTCCCTGATCCTCATTTTCATTATCCTCTTCACCTAATTCAGGATATAGAATCTGGCGCAATTCTTCTATTGCATCTTTACACTGTTGCCAACTTGTGAACAATGTTAATTTAGGTCGAAGTGTAGTCAAACATTCTTGGTATATATAATCTACGTAAATGGGAAACATGTTGTCAATAGTCCAATGAGGATCAGAGTATTTAAACCAGTAATAATGTTGAAAGAATATCAAGAAATAATCAAGACGTTTTTTACTGGAGCCGCTGTTGAAATATGCCCCGCAGGTCTCTAGTAGGGCGCACACTAATCTAATTCTAAATACATTATCTGGAGGATCTAGCGGAGAAACATTGTTATGATCATTTGTCACTCCAAAAGTTATAAACGAGTACAAAACAGTGAACACATCTCTGGAATCTAATAATTTATAGTTATAGAGTTCTCCTAAATATCGGACTGTGGCTATCCTCCTCTGATTATATCTTGGATGCGGGTCTTCTAACGTAACCCTTATTTCTTCGAGTATTGTATCAACAACAGCTGGAGCTACAGCTTCCTGCCAGGCTGCTAGCTCTGCCGTTAATCTGGCAAGAGCTCTCCTTGCACTAGCTCGGACTCTCCAACCACCGGCCAAGTGTTGTATAGCCACAGCTGCAATATCCAGGTCATCCCAATTCAACTTTCGCATTAGTCTTAAAATTTTTTCCTCATTGCTCTTCTGTAAGTCTTCATGTAAAACCTTTCTAATAAATTGATGCATAGGGGGCTCTTCTTCCTTTGGTTGGGCAGGAGTTTCGGGTGGACAAACGTAATAAAATGCATTTTCAATTTGCGTAACATAACGCGAATCTAGAGCCGAGACAGTCTAAAACCATAATTTATAAATTAGCCATACGAAAGTAGAGCACAATATAAGGCACAGTCTGTGAAAATAAGATTCCCATGGTTTCATAAGATCCTTTTGATCATAAGTTTTTTTTTATATATTAAATATGCTTTGTTGTTATGAAGCTAAGAATGACTAATGACACGGGTTTACATACGTTATAAAACAAGGAAAAAGAATTTACCTTCTTTCTCATCATTTGTTGCAAATATATCATTGTGCGTTGATGGGTATCAGGATTACAATACAAATACCGACCGCATGTCTCAAGGAGATTACATGCCATTTCAATGTGGTGATGTTTAAAGTCATGCAACAATACTTTTAAACAATACAATGCTTCCATTTTAGAGTAAAGTTCAAATTTGACTAACTCCCCAATAAAACGTACCACTTTAATCTGCAAACAAAGGTAAAATTTGAAAATATATAGCTGCTAATAATAATAATAAAAAATGTTATTAAAAAAATATATTCCATACCTTAGACTCAATATTAATTTGATCTTTTTTCCTGACATGATACTTGAAATCTTGTTTTAACATCTGGCATAAGTCAACACAAACATCTGGTAACACAGGGTATAAGATCGCTGCAAACCTTGAGTAAAATGGCAATAAATCAAGCCTGGTTCTGGCAACACTAAAGAGGACTCTTGTAAGTTTCTTTCTATTATTTTTGGTATTGAGATTCAAGACAAAATCAACAGCAGCATTATCAATCAATTCCCTATTTATACAGTTTGGCAGTTCATTCATAAATGCATCAAGAGCATATCTGTAAAAAAGAAATAATATAATGATTATGACATATTTATTTATCAAATTTTTGGTTGCAAATCCAAGTCATTAAGTTTATATGTTAAGAGAAAAAGAACAGAAATGTTTAAATGCTTTTAAGTTGCAGTTAAATCTGTATAAAAGCAGTAGTTAACTCACTTATTAGAGACATTAGCAGGCTGAACTTCTTCTTGTTCTATCTCGGGAACCGTAGAAGGAGCTTCATTATCACTTAGTTCATCTTCTTTTAAATCTTCATCCAACATTTCTTCTGTTACAGTTTCAGTCTTATTTTTTACGGTCTGGTAGAATAATGTAAATTAGGTCAATGATAGGGACACGCTACTGAGATATGATGATATTAGCAATGGATTAGGAAAGAAAATATCTAAAGCATATTGCCATATATTTGAAGAGGTAGTCTTTTCCTTAAAATTAAAACAAGATGATCTTAACCGGACCTTTAATGAAGACTACACTTGGTGTTTTATACATGGCTAGATTTAACCCACGGCTTCGCTCGAACTTAATCAAAAGTATCCTATGTTACTACTGATACCTCCAAGATTATATGTACAAAGTTTCATGATGATTGGTTAAGTGGTATGCCAGTGAAAGCGTAACAAAGTTACTTACACTTTATAATATTAAGTGCGACTAAAGTGGACTATTCAGGGCTGTTGATGATTGGGTATTATATACTTACATATTTAACAAATACTGCAGAGCAAATACCAAAGGAACATGTTTAAAAAAATTATATCTAATATTACTTACTTCTTTCAACTGGTAATTTGGCATAAAAACTTTTAAGTCTGGCAAGCTGGTGTAAAAGGTTCTTGTATCTTCATCTTGCCAAGGATCACTACTAGCCTGCATAGCAAACTCTTCATTACCACCAATGGTCACAGTACCTTGAGTCTCAGTCACTGTTAACGTTAGAGTTGGGGGTTCACCTGCTTCGCCTAAGTCCTCTCCTAGAACTTCTGCAAAGCTTTGAGCACCCGCTAGGAGTTTGTCGTATGTAGCCTAAAAGGCAAAAGGACCATGTTAATTGTAATGCTAAAATATACAATGTAAGCAAAGTTTTCCTAAATTATTAAAGTCAAAAACAAATCACATGTATTATTTATTTTTATTGAGTTTCAGCATCGAGCATTTAAAAAATTATCTAAAATACTGAAACTCATCATCATCATCATTAGCCTATCGCAGTCCACTGCTATACATAGGCCTCTCCAATTTCATGCCACTTAGTTCGATCTATGGCTTCTCGCATCCAGCTCCTGCCAGCCGTCTTGCGTAAATCATCGCTCCACCTGGCTTGTGGACGTCCTACACTACATTTGCTGAGACGCGGTCTCCACTCAAGAACTCGTTTACCCCAACGGTTATCGGTTCTTCGGCAAATGTGGCCAGCCCACTGGCACTTCAGCTTGGTAATCCTGTGGGCTATGTCGATGACCCCAGTTCTTTGTCGGATCACCTCGTTTATGATGCGATCCCTTAGAGGAACGCCGAGCATAGCCCTCTTCATAGCACGCCGAGCGACTTTGAACTTATGGGCCAGTCGAACCGTAAGTGTCCACGTTTCGGCTCCCTATGTCATTACGGGTAACATGCACACATTGAAGACTTTCATCTTTAGGCACTGGGATCAACGATGAGAAGACCCGACGAAGTTTCTCAAACGCTGTCCAACCTAGCTGGATTCTTCTGTTCACCTCATCTTCAAAGTTGTTTTTACCTAACTGGAAAGTCTGCCTGAGGTATACATATTTTTGAACAACTTCGAGAACGGCACCATGTACCATAACCGGTTCTGGTAGTACATGTTCATTGAAAATGACCTTGGTCTTGTCCAAGTTTATCCGTAGGCTGATGCGCCCAGAAGAGTCAGCCAGGTTGTTCAGCATCTGTTGTCACATTGCTCCTACCTTATTTTTATGGTAACTTCACTTGTAATTCTAGTTTACTTATCTCAATACACAAATTACAATATTTGGTGTTTTATTGAAGACATAATACACACAATTAAGTTCATGTGTTTCAAAGATATTTAAAAAAAATCAGAAGTAAAACCACAATGTGCCACAAAGACATGTGGGAGGGTACAGTTAGTACTCTAAAAATTGTTCATGAATACCTGATGCTGTTCTAACTGATCCTTTCTCTCCTGTGATAATTCTCCTCTAGTGTGAAGGGTCCGTTGATTGGCAGCATGTAGAGCCTGTAGCTGTGCCCTCACTGCTAATAAATGCTTACTTAAAGACAAGAAGTAGTCCTTCAGAAGGGTCCTAACAGCAGTTTGTTTTTCAGCTGTCAAAAATGTGTTTCTAGGCAATATCACATTAAGTCTCTACAAAAAGAAAAAATTGCACATAAGTATGTTAAAACTGTAAAAGTTTTAATCAAAATGTGTATAGCCTATCACCCGATTCCTTATTAAGAATGTATTGACCATTCAGTAAAATTAGTTAAGTAGTTTAGTTGAGCTCTACAGTGGAACATATAAACATACAGACCCCTTAAAACTATTACCCTTTCTTTGGTTTTACCTCAGGTTAAAAACATATAGTGAAGCATTATAGTACAATTCTGTTATACTCACAATCTAATATATGTATAGCAAAAACAAAAGTTAATCATTACCTCAGCTGTTTCTCTTATTTTCCTTGGAACTAACCCAGCATAATCTTCTCCGCAGTGTTTACAGAATGATAATAAAATTGGAATATTGTTGTGTTCTTCCTTGTCCATATTTATCAGTACAGAGAGAACATTTCCTAGTAATGGTAAACCAGTCTTATTAGTAAATATACCTACGGCAACCAATTCAGCATAGAATCTTATGTCAACTCGCAATTTTGATGAGTTTGTGATTTTATCAGTAGTTTTGAATGTCAATATTTTCTGCCAGTTTTCAAAGAATGTTGATGAGAATTCAGCATAGGTACGATGGAGTATGGAACATAAAGTAATAGCTGCTGCAATGTCGGACATTTTTAACTTAGCTTCAGCGATTGCTCCTGCTACCTCAGAGATATATTTAGTAAGATTTAGGGAATTAAAATCTTTTAAGAGCGTCTCCAGTTGTAAGGCGCTAAAGGACTTCAACTTCTTCACAAAAGTTGTATTTTTCTTTAGCCCTGAGTCCAGTTTAGAGAAATGGTTTTCAGGCGGCCGTACGCAGTTTAAGTTCTGGTTTCTCAATTCAGATTTTTGTTTTACTCTAGCTTCTAGGTTACATATGTATTCTTCGAGAGCTGCTTTTTCGTCCTCTGCATTTTGAACATTTTCCTCAGCTTTTTGTTCACTTTTTTCAGTTTCTTTATCAGTCGAAATCATTGTGAATATAGTAATTACAAACACGAAAATCTATTTTCGAGCGCATAAAACAAGGCTTTGCACGATTAATCTTCAGTTTTTCTTTAACTAACATTCAAAGATCACTTTATTGACAGTTGGACACACAAACAAAATTTGACAGATGGTGAATTTACCATGTCACTTATTTACACATCATTAGTCTATGGATTGTATGACAGTTGTTTTTGACGTGACAGCTACATTTAAGTTTAATTTTAAAAGTGAATCTATATAATAATATAAATTATTTATTGTGACGAATGAACTATTATAAATATTACTCTATGTAAATTATGATGTATCCATCGATTTAAATGAATCTAAGAACTTTTGCTAGCTTACTACCTAAAGAAATAAAAGTTTTGAAGTTCAAGTAACCTACAATGTGTGGAATTCTTTGTGAAATGTGTTACTGTAATGCTTCAGCCGTTCAGCAGGTAATTAACATGTGTAACGTATTGGGTCAATCAAAGTTTTAACGGAAACATCCTTATCTAAAAATTTATTTAATTATTAGTATCTCTTTAATTTCAGAACGCTAAGATATTAAAACGTATTAGAAATAGGGGCCCAAATCACACACAATCCTTAGAAATTAACTTAGAAGAGGGCACAACGATAAATTTTAGTGGAGCAGTGTTATGGATGCAAGGCCCTCAGATAGTCCCTCAGCCTGCCGAAAATGATCAGGGAGTTCTTTTGTATAACGGAGACATATTTGATGAAACATGGGATAGTAATATCAGTGACACACAGCTGATTCTCCAGAAACTAATTTGCGATTTTGTAAGTAGTTTATGTGCAATAAACATTGTTTACAAATTGAATTGTGCAGTTTCATGTTTTGCATACATTTTGCTGCCTTCTCCACTGCACCTTCCATGCTTTACGATATTGTACAACAATTTGTGTACAATATATTATGTACATAATAAGGCAAATATGTCATGCAAACCCACAAAGTCTCTGCTACAATGTTTTATATTTTTATGCCTTGAAACCAATTCAAAATAACTTACTTCCAGGATCAATGTTCAGAAAGTCACATTATAGGACAGTTAAAGTTATTAAAAGGACCATTTGCAGTAATTTATTATGACAAAGCCAATAACAATTTATATTTCACAAGAGATAGAATAGGAAGGAGTTCTTTATTGTTTCATAAAACTGATGGGACTATAATTATCAGCAGTGTCTTAGGTAAATTATTTTTTTATTTTCCACTTTTTAGTTATTTTAGTACCAAGCTCTGTAAAAATGAATAAAATTGAAGTGTCTGTTTGTGATTTCAAATTAACAGCAGTTCTCAAAATGTAAATTAAATTATCTATGGAACTTCATAAAAAAAATTTTTTTTCTAATTTTCGTCTGTTTCATGACCAATTTTGATGGAATTTTAACTGATTATATAAAGAGTAAATTGGATTTTTTTAGACTGGCTTGACCCTGCTGCATTACTTGCGGTTGTTGTAAATGTTCAACAACTACTACTGCACAGGGAACACTGCAGGGCTTAGATAGCTTACAATAATATAAAAACATTTCATTGAATCTGCTTATATTTTACAGGTAAAGAATATGACTGTGTTGAAATACCGGCATCACATATTCAAGTATTGAATATCATAACAAAAAAAATAAAAGTTTATAAATGGACTAATATCTTAGATTCCCCTGAAGAATTTACATTGGATGATTGGCTAACGCAACTCAGAGAACAACAAAGCATACCTGATGATGAATTTGAATTTGAATTTGATCAGCAAGATTTATCAGATGAGGTATCTCTCAAATGTTAACCTTAATTGCTAAATTAATATAAGCTCAACTGCATTAAAACCTTTGTGTTAATCTTTTAGGACAATGTAATAAGTCACATAGAATCTTCAACAAAACAGTTAAAATGTAAAAGGAGCATATTGAAAAGCATATTGAAATATCCTACTATAAAAGAACATGTCCTGAAAATTGTTGAACTTTTGGAAAAGAGTGTTCAATTACGTATAAAAAGACAACCTATGAAATGCAAGAAATGCATAGATGATGAAATTAGTGACTGTCATCATTGCACAGTTGGAGTTTTATTTTCAGGTGGTCTGGATTGTACAATATTGGCTTTGTTAGCTGACAAATTTTTACCTAGAGACCAAAGTATTGATCTTATTAATGTTGCATTTAGGAAAGATGATAAGGCTTCTTATGATGTGCCTGACAGACTTACTGGGAAACAGTCATTACTAGAACTAGAAGCTCTGTGTCCAACAAGGTGAACTTAGTCGAACTTTAAGTACCCACATTATTTAATTATTTTTTTACCTTTTTAACATTACACTATTGCTTTTAGACAGTGGGTCTTGAAAGAAGTTAATGTACCAAAAGAAGAAATAGATAAACACCAAGCTGAGACTATAGGAGATCTTGTATACCCTCGACTAACTGTATTAGATGAAAGTCTTGGAACAGCATTGTGGTTTGCAGCTAGAGCTCAAGATGATAAAAGCATATCTACCAGCAGAGTAATATGGGGAACCTTTAAAGAAGTTGCTTTATGTATTCTTGTTGTTGCCAATTTAACGAGACACTGATCTTTCCAGGTATTGTTAGTAGGATCTGGTGCAGATGAATTATTTGGTGGATATGTCCGCCATAGAAATGCATTCAGACGTAATGGTTGGGAAGGACTTGGCAAAGAATTACAACTAGATTGGAAAAGAATTTCCTTTAGAAATTTAGCCAGAGACAATAGAGTTATATGTGACCATGGAAGACAACCTAGGATGCCTTATCTAGATGAAGATTTTACAAAATATGTGTTGTCATTAAAACCATGGTTAAGGTCTGTATAATTCAGAATATTTATTTTTCATATCATTGCAAATCATTCTGTTACAACTATTAACATATTATACTTTTTAGGTGTTTCCCTAGTGAAGAATTGGGTGTTGGTGTTGGAGATAAGCTCATGTTGAGACTAGTTGCTCTAAACCTCGGATTATCTGATGCTGTCCTTTTGCCTAAAAGAGCTTTACAATTTGGCTCCAGAATTGCTAACAAAAAAGAAAAAGGGAGTGATTTATCAAAAACATTTTTCAAAAATAAAGCTTAGTTCTGTACAATCTCTTTTAGTTCATACCACAGACAAAATAATAGTATTGTGTCAGTGGTTCATACTAAAACTTCTAAAGGAACACTAACTATCAGTCATGACAATAAATAATACTCCCTGTTAAACCTGTAGATATATCAGAATAAGAAAAAGTTTATAAACTATGTAACCTGACTACGTAATAACTTTTTATAAAATAAGACGCCTCACTGTTTCAAACCGGTTCAGTAGTTCAAGTGCTGCAGTAGAACATTCAAATATACATTGACTAGTACACATATTTTTCGTCGTGGCCGGTCAGTCTGAAATCCTGTCATTTACAGTTTGAGCAGACTGGCGGCAAATCTGTAAATCCACCTCTGAGTAAATTACTCCAAACCTAAACGTATTTGTGCTTAGAAGATTGACTATAACTAAAACTCAAAATTTTTAGAACAGATAGAACTATGTTGTTTATATTTTATTAAATATCGATTTCCAAGAAATACAAGTTTGAACACACAATATTATAAAGTCGGGTAGACCTGGCAGCTATGTATCTTTCAATTTACTACCAAAAATTTATCTAATTCTGAGTAACTCAATATTTCGTTTTATTATAATCTCTATGCACTTTTGTAGTAGGCGGACTTAATGCCCGGGTTATTCTCCACCCTAACCTTGGGGTGGTGGCGAAATTTTATAAGGTAGGTGCACATAGGTTACAGATTAGCAGTAAACGAATAGTAACAGTTAACCGCATGCAAAACTTATGAACGAATACATGTTCATGTCTGTATATATATATATGTAATACACATGTCAAAATATTAGCAAATATTTAAGTTAATATATATATATACAGACATGAACATACATACATCTTAATATACACATATATGCATGTAATTATATTACATTTATAGTACATACACTTACACAAGTTTTATCAGTTTAAACACACCCAATTTATCTGCAACATCTGGCAACATCGCCATAGACAAGAAGTAATTGATTGAACGGGATTGAGAAAATACTTTCAAACAGTTACCCCGCAAACTACATCAATCAACCAATCCAGTCAAAGCTCAAATACACACACTAAACGTGTGTGTAATTGCTGTGTAACATCTTCTATATACATAAATAAAACATTACTCACACATAGAACACAAAAATGGCTGCAAATCGTCGCAAACAGGACGATAAAAATTTAGAAATTTTGCGGGAACTTATTTCACTAAATGGTAACAAGTATTGTTTAGATTGTAACCAACGAGGACCTACATACGTAAATACTACGATCGGTTCTTTTGTTTGTTCAAAATGTTCGGGAATGTTGTAAGTATTGTTTCTACGTTATTCTGCTTTGTCTGGTGATAAAAAAGATCAACAAATGAATGGGTGTATTATATTTCAGACGCGGTCTTACGCCGCCTCACCGCGTGAAGTCTATCTCCATGGCCACTTTCACGCCAGAAGAATTAGAATTTATAAAAGCGAAGGGAAATGACTACTGTAGGCGTGTTTGGTTAGGACTTTACGAGGGTGAAAGTGTTAATTTTACGGACGAACAAAGCGTTAAAGACTTCATGTCTGACAAGTATGAAAAAAAGCGTTATTATTTGGACGCGCCAGTAAACACAAATACTTCAGTCAATGGAAACTTGGCGAAAAACAAACTGAAAGTAAAGGCCGGAAGTAACGCTGTTCCGACACCTCTGATATCGATTTTACCGCAAACTTCAAAGAATACAATCAACAATAATTCAGCAATTCAAACTGCGAAAGTAGTGAACAATTTGCTACCTTCTAATGACATAAACCATAGGAAAGTTCAGCCAGTGAACAGCATAGCGCAACCTCTACTAAATACTATGAATGTTGCCCCAGTACCTGCTCCTGTGCACGGCTCAGTACCTGCTGCTGTACCCGCCCCAGTACCTGAGTGAGTGCAATACCAACAACAGTATGTTTATTATAATAACATTATTATCACAACAATATCTAATATTCTTCTTTCTTTTCCAGTTTTCCTGTTGACTTTACAACAGCAAATATTTACAACAGTAGTCAGTTCAACAGTAATATTAATAACAATTTAACATCTTCTTCGTCGATGAACACACCTGTATTTAATGCCTTCAGTCCTCCTTCTGCTCCAATGAGTAAGTATTAAAAGTTATGGGAAGCTAGTGTGTGTTGTTCGTGAATAAAATAATAACAAATTTTTTTTTTCATAGATGATCGATATGCAGCATTAGCAGATTTGGATCTGGCACTTAGACAACAAAATATGAAACACATGGGTAAGTTATGAACTGAATAATTACAGCAATTGGTACATTATAGTTTTTTGTGTTATGCAAATTATAAACTAGCTGACCCGGCGACTGCTATTTTTATTTGTAATTATTTTCTAAATTGCCAAAAAGCTTTTATTTATTAGTTATAGCTGCCTCTGCTTCCCATGGGTAGTACAGTCATGGACCAAAAAAATTACACTCGCAGTTTCATTATAATTTTCTTTAATACAAACCTTGTCCTGCCAATAGCAACTCATAAAAAAAGAATTATCTGATTTGGTACAGTCAATCGAAAGCGATGCTCATACACACACTTTGGTGATTCATTTATATACATATATTTTTAATGGAATATGTATTGAGAGGAAAACATTTTCAGATATAAGGTATCAATGACTGATTAAATTGTTTTTACTCATGCATACTTTATTTCCTACTGTAGAATTATCACAATGTACAACTTACAACATTTAAATACATTATTGTCTGGAATTACTAAAATTGTATGATCTTTTCTTGTAGTGTGTATGGTGGTTAATAATTATCTATAGTTATACCCTTTATCCCTTTATCTTTGTTACAGAGGAAAGTAACACTCTAGTATCAAATAAAAATCCATTCCAAAGTTCTACAACCAATGATCTGTTTGCGAATAAAAATCCATTTTTAAAGGAGTGGGAATTTAAAGGAGGATGGAGTAATACTACAGCGCCATTACCGGTAAACCCTTTCATGGTAAGAATTAATTTATTAGAATTTTTACTTAAGGAGAGGCCTATGCCTAGCAGTTGACTGTAAAGGCTCACAGCCTTTACAATCCACTGCTGGACATAGGCATGATGAGCATGACTTAATAATTGCATCTTCGAAAGTATCTCTGTTTTTTGTTACAATTTCACAGCTAACCTGCTGAACCGTTTTGAATGCATTTTACAAAGGAGAACCTTTGATTCTTTCTTGAGGATTGACATAGGCTACTATCTTTTCTTTTCTATCTATTCTATCTACAAAAGCAATTTAAAAATTATAATTATTCAGGACTAGTGTAAGCTTACCAATTGCACTGATAAATGAATTTTCAAATTTAGAAATCTACTACTAGCTAGTTCTAAATTAATAAATATTTACTTTGTACATGTCAAAAGAGATAAACTAAAAAGTAAAAGTTTGCTCATAACAGCTGATGACAGTGACAGCCAATGAAAACGCGTGAAATGGATCATTTAGATCATAAATCACAGAGGAAGGGAACCCTAGCATAAAAAAAAAATTGGTATGCATTTTAAGTACATGGTTATAATTTTACTTATGATGTAAGGTCTTATAACTTTTTTATAAAAATATATTTAATATGATTGAATATAAATTACGATTGGTCAAAATTCGTTTTTTGATACATTTATGCTGTAACGAAAATTTCAGCGTCTGTGTAGTGGCAGAGTACTCATTATGTAGTTAGTACCTTACCTTTGATGATCTACTCCAAAAATTTATAATGTGCAACAAAAACTTACCTCATCATAGCATATTCGCGAAAACGAACCTAAGAACCTGTTTTAAAAATCAAGTCATAGAAAATTTTTTTCTTCTATTTAGTTCATTTTAGTGCTAACTGATCTGAAAAAAATATTTTTAGCATGTTATTATTATTAGTACTACTTATTAATAGTAACACTTAAATTAATTTGATACATATACCAAAGTATAAATAGTTTCTGTACATTCCTTGAAGGATGTCACATGTATTAGCAGTTTCTAGCGACTAATTAAAGTAAACATGCAGGACTGCTTACAACATCACATGTTATAAATATTAAGAAAACATGCTTCTTGTATGCCCTCCCCGCTTTATAAATTGACTTTTTATGAAAATATTAAGAGGAAATGTTGACTGGCCAGTGCGTATAACCCATCTGTACGTCCGTACTTACCTAATATTATTAATTGGAATGTAACTCTGTCTGTTTGTTATTTTTTCACGACTAAACCATAGTATTGATTTGGCATAGAGATGCTGATGAGATGATGATGATGATGAGATGATGAGAGAGAGGCGTTCATAGCCCAGTTGCACTCGGTGATTAGAAACAATCAGTGAGGGCAAGCAACGACGGCGCGGTCAGTACCTGGATGGGTGACCGCTGGTGGCATGTTACCATGAGCGTCTCCGTGATTCGGAGGTTACGTTAAGCAGTCGGTCCCGGTTGTTATCATAGGATAACAGTCGTGAAGCTTAGTTGGAGGCCTTCGGGCGGCTTAAAAACATCCAACGGTAAGATTACGTAGCCACAACGTTGTCTTGCCAGTCCCCAATCCGCACTTGGCCAGCGTGGGGACGTATGGCCTTAACCCTCTCCTGAGAGGAGACCCGAGCCCAGCAGTGGGACATTATGGGTTGTTGATTTTTTTTGATTTGATAGAGATGCTTTGATTCTTTAGGCTGCTCTTTACCGCGAACACCGACTAACACGCGAGTAGAGATGCGGTCAGAACCTATTGTATTATAGTCAATCAATAGCCTTTAATATTCTACTGCTGGACATAGACCTGTCCATAGAAAGTAGATTATGGCCTGGTGTACCATGATTATTAGACAGATAAAATATATTACCCACTAACCAGTTTAGTTCACGTTCAATATTAGTAAATTTTATGTAATCGCCCCGGTATGGGTCACTATGGTGCATTATTTCATTGTCTGAATTCACAATGAGTATAGTGACCACCGCTCTTGGATTCTGCTTATGGTTTCCATCAGGCAGAGTAGTCATTTTGGCGGGGCAATGAGAAAGTTTAAAGGTTTTATTTTCTGTGTTATATAGAGATTATAAAAATACTGAGTCAACTGTTTATGTAACATTATTCGTTCACTGACCGATATAAAGACGAACGAACATGCAAGGCAAGAAAAGGGGTGTCAAAAACTGACTGATATAAAGACGAACGAACATGCAAGGCAAGAAAAGGGGTGTCTTATCTACCAATCCATGGATCCCTAAAAGACTGTTTACTAAGAATTAGTATAGTGCGACTATTGGCACTAAATCAACAACTACAATGACGTTCTACTAACCTTTTGTTTTCTATTTTTATATAGACTTTGTCTTTATTTTAAGTTAAAACAAGCTTTCGCCTGTGGCTCCACCGGCGTGTATGTCGGTTATCGCTGTAAAGAGTACCCTAGGTCCTTTCTCTAGAAGCAATGTATCTCCACGCCTTGATATCGGTGCAGCGGTTTAGCCGTGAAATCTTAACAGACCGGCTGAGTTAAATCAATTAAAGTTTTGACTGCACGGTTAGCCTAGTGGTTAAAGCGGTCGCCAAGTGTTGTGGGTTCTAATCCCACATGGGACAACGCTTTGTGTGATCCACAAAATGTTATTTTGGGTCATGGTTTTCTTTGGTCCGTTTTTCACGTGTTTGTGAAGTCCCCCGCGACACTGGATGTATATTCCTAATGCGGAAGTTTTCTTTTAATATATATGTTACCGGCAATCTGAATAATTCGTCTATTCTCTACAATACCGAGGCAATGTACATAACTTGGGGCGTCCAGGCAATGTATGAAATATTACAAATATTTTTGACAATAATATTCGTAATCATTTGGATTAGACAAGTTTGAGTGGATGGACCTGTCCCCGTAGACAGCACATTACCGGCTGCGCATTAGGCATTGTATAATATAACTAATATTTCACACTTCACCTACGCATTTTATTAGGTATTGTATACATTGCCTAAGTATTGTGTAAATTACCGGATTATACAGATTGCTGGTAACATGTATATATAAAGTATGGGGTGCAAACTAAGAGACCGATGTCTGCCAATGGACAGAATGAACTGCAATAGGCTGATAATGTTGATTATTTCTTGCGTGAGCTTGTTAGTCAATTGCCATTACATACCACGTGTCTTATGATTTTTAATGAATTTACTCAGTTAAAACAACAATTTTTGAAGTATATCGTGTTAAAGTTTAAGGTCCACCGTCCACCGGCGCAGACCTTTTTGAAGCATATACATACCAATGTACATAGTATATATTTCTTTTAATATATTTCTTAAGAGACTCAATCCGATGCGATTGTAATATAGAAATATTGTAAATAAATTAAACCCAACTGTTTTTCCGCATAGATTGACTTTTCTTACCATTTTTAACCCTCTGTAATTAGTTAGTAATTTACTTACAATTTATTGAATTCTATAATAACATTATTTATTCCAAAGTAACTCTGCCTGTCTATTACAGCTAAACCACTGCACTGATTTCAATAAAATTTGGCATAAAGATATGTACTTTGATTTATACATAGGTTATTTGTTATCGCAATAACCGCGAGCCGCTGGCAAAACCTAGTTATTTTATAAAGGTTTTCGTCTCGAATTTTCGAATTTCATTTATTAAAAAAAATTAATGTAGAGAACTCTGCGGCCCAATTTAAAACGTGGGCCATTCCTACTTCAACAGGAAGCATATTAGCCGGAAGCAGTAACAGCTGTCTTTGGCTATTTAAAATTTCTCATCCAATACTGTATAATTATTATATTATGCGTTTGTACCGGAATTGGTGACCACATAATAAATACCTTTGAAATGCCTGGTGTTTTAAACAGGTTGCATTGGCTCAGTGAACAGTGAACGAACTTCGTCATCTAGTTTTTGACGTAGAAAATTCACTTGCATATTTTTAATAGGGTTTTCGCTATATAATTGAGGCAGTTCAATGGCATTTCATATCTATTTCACGATTGCGTTTATTCCGATGCCTGTACAATACATATTTATGTATTTTAGCGATTATACCTATAAATATATTTTCCTGCTTTGACATATTAAGCTGATTGTGGCTGTTTATTCGTAGTTTCAAAACTCGGAGAGGCCCATATCTAGCTGTTGGCTATAACATGTGGTTAATAATAATTCCTAGTGTCTTCCCAGTGGACTAATGTTAGATTATGTCGGCAGGGATTTGTTTCCATCAGCCGATCTACACAGTTAAGAGCGAGCGAACCGTCCTCTATTTTTGCCTAACCTTGACCACTCTGTGATCTGTCATCCGCAAACCTCTTAATGTTACTTAAACTTTTTATAAGTAGTCTTTGGTTATTTATAAAGTATTTGTTATTTGATTTGTAAAATTTTATTCCAGGGTGATCGTAAAAAAATTATAGACAGTAAAATATATCAAATTCTTTCGGTGCGATATTATTTTCTCTGTAATTTTTAACTTTATTTGTACTAGCCTTTGCCCGCGGTCCCACCCATCTTTTTTTATGCAGTCTCGGGTAAACGAGCAGTCGTATCGCCTGATGGTAAGCGATTACCGCCGCCCATGGACATCTGCAACACCAGAGACGTCACAGATGCGATGCCGGCCTTTGGAGGATTGGGAGGAGAATGGGGATGGGAAAAGGGGTTGTGGTATGGGCCTCCGGTATCCTCACTCACGCGGTAAAACACAGCGCAAGCGCTGTTTCACACTGGTTTTCTGTGAGGCCGTGGTATTACTCCGGTCAAGCCGGCCCATTCATGCCAAAGCGTGGCTGTCCCACGGTAGAATTATTCTATAATTACATCGGCTATAGCGATAGATAGTAATCTGTATGTTATTCTGATATGCAAGTAATATTACAGTAAAGTTTAATCTAAACCCGTTTAAATAATATTATTTGCACTTAACACTAAACGCGGAAGATTATCTAGATTTTTCAATCTACCCATTCAATTTTACGTCACCGTACCCGCGCCGTTTTGTTTACATTGGTTAGCTTAACAAAAACCAGACAACATTAAAATCTGTTACAATATTTTTGAATACTAATTAACTTATCTAACGGATTATATATACTGTTTGTGTTTCAAGTTAGACAAAATATAAATAATCAATGACTAATGTAGACGCGAATCATTTGCATACAGGTGTTCAAGTCATACTGATAGGGGAAGCCGATAGTCTCGCACACCTGTCTGTACGTAAGTGTAGGTTCGATTCTCGGACAAATTATTTTACCTATGTATGAATAATATAATTTTCTCTTTTTTAAAAGACAACTCCCGCATTAAGAATATAAATTCCTGTGTCGCGGGGATCTTTACAAACATACATGAAACGGACACAAATTACACCCAGACTTAGAACAACAATTTATGGATCACACAAAGTGTTGTCCCATGTAGGATTTGAACCCACAACACTTGGCGCAGTAGGAAGCGGTGTGGCGACCACTGAAACAACTAGGCCAACCGTGTAGTCAAAAGTAGTTTTCAGTTTTATTTTCTATAACGAATAAATAAATAAATAAATATATACAATTTATTATTCTGCATAGGAAGAGTTTCAATGATTAAAAAAATTCAACTTCCTACTTTAAAAAACAGAATAAATTTGTAACATGCAAAGCGCTAAATGCATTGTTATACAATGCGGAGTTATAACCTTTGCCCATGTTTATGCCTAAGCAATAACAATGAATAAATTGACTGCATAATAAAATCATTGAGACACATTTTGCGAATGTAAATAAACTGGCGCGCGCATTTTGATAATGTTATCATTTTGTCACACGCAGGAAGCACTGATATTGTAGAGTTATCTGCCTTAAGTGTGTAAATTCCTAAAACCTTTGTCAACATATTATGCTCTACGGTAATCACTAGAATTAAAAGTGAACTCATAGTCCGGGATATAATATTATTGTGTGTATAATATTATAGTGTCTAATCATATTTTTTTATTTTTAGCAAGCTACAAACAACGGCGGATTTGTGAACTCGAATCCATTCCTTTGATTGGTCTTCATGAAAACGTAAGAACAAGTGAAGAGTCAAGAACAAACTACGTAACAAAAAGCACAAACAAAGCTACAAATTTTATGTTATCGAACAATCATATTGTAGTTGAATAATTTATTGATGTTTTGCCATAGTGGGGATACAGTAATTGCAGCTATTTATGCTGTATGGATGGCTGCGGTACTGATGTCGTAAGTAGAAACAATACCATCGCTTGTTTACTTAACCAGGAAAAAAATCACGTAAGCCAGGATATGTATTTTAAGCGTTATCGGTCCGTAGCTACCACCGTGCAACATGCTTGCTATGGTTGTAAAATCGAGTGCCTCAAAATGCCTTAAAATTTAAATATGTATAATGATATAGAATATCTTGAAGTTTAGTGAATTTTGCAAGTATTATTATGAATATATCAAACGGAGGAATTTCGCAAAGCTTATAGGTATGATGAAATAATGATAAAGACTCTGGTTTTAGCTTTATTCAAAATTATCTAGATAGTATTTTATTTAACTGACATGTTAAGTCAAAACATTTTATGTTTGTACATGTAAGTCTATTGCAAACTTTTAAAACACAGGTTCTTAGTAAATCAGTGCCTTGTGTGTTTGAGTTTTGTACAGTGAGTCAGCCAGTGGCCACAGTGATGTCATTGTGGGGTTTACTGGCCTTATTTGATAGAATAGTTTGGATTTGTATGGAACGGTACAAAAATGTTATCGATAAATGTGTAAGATATTAAACAGTTTAAGATTATAATTGGTATTTACTGAATAAGAGTCTACATTTTTGAGACAGAAAAATATTTAACAAAAAATAAGATATATAATGTCCATTTACAAATTGCTCATGTATATTATTATAACGTAATCCAAGAGGCTCAGGTTTGCCTCAAATAAAATGTACCATTTCATATATTATTAATGTATTTGTTGACTTTTATTTACATTTGTATTTTCACCAGATGTAATTTAAGTTATTTTTAATGTTATTTAATATTTAACAATTAACTTGACAAAATTGTACTGAATGTTTCCTTAGTCAAAGTGTCAATATGATATACTCTATATTTTTTTCATGAAATGAATTGGAAAATAGTTTTAATTAGTTGATTAGAAATTGAGCTCTCAAATTTGTGCTTCATCTGTGATTATAATCAGTTTTATTTTTATTTGCGAAGAGCTAACTTGAACAATTTTTATTTTCTTATCCATGCACTTTCCTATTTATTTAGTTATTAATGTAATTGTTTTTTACTATTTGAGCACTAAGATCTGTTAATTTGTATAAATAAAAATAATCACTATTATTTTTTATACAAAAGGTTTTTTAATTCAAGGAAACTTCCCAATATTTTTCCAAATTATGTTATAGCTACTTCTAGTTAAGTAACCATCTTCCTAGCCTTAATTATTCTCAATACTTGGGGTCGATTACTAGTTTAACCGGTTTTATCCGAATATCAATTTTTTGGAGCGGTTTGATGGAGCGAATTGCATCGGACCTCCGCATCTCTGAGGGTGAACTGAATTCGAAGGATGAAGTAGTTGTCAGTATATTTGAGGGCACTAACTTCCCAAAAACGATTGCTATAGATGTTCATGACATCGGGATCGACGGCTTAACATGCTCTCCGAGGCACGGGCACGGTCGAGAAACACCGGCATCTTCCAAATTCCGGGCTGCTATTAAGAATTTCTTGTAAGAAAAACCCAACAGCAGTCTGACCCCCGGGAATTGAACACGAGACCTCTTGAGCTGCAGTCGCTTACGTTAACCACTAGCCCAACGAGGCAGTTACTAGTTAAATAATAAATATCTAAAATGAACAAGGCCTTTAATTTGTTGCATAATCTTAAATCTCGGTCCTCAGAGTAAAATAAGCTAGTAAAGAACTAGTTAGGGGATATAAAATAGTTAGGAGCGTTTTTCTGAGGGATCGCATCAGGAATGAGGTAATCCGCCAGAGAACTAAGGTCATCGACATAGCCGTCGGATTAGCTGAAGTGGCAGTGGGCTGGCGCTGGATTAGCCGCAGAACAGATAATTGCTGGTTTAGAAAAGTACTGGAATAGATACGGCGCCTCTGTAAGCGACTTGCAGAAGATGTCTGGCAGCAGCTGGATGTGGTTAGCCCAAAATCGATCATGTGGCGCGGCATGCGATGTGAGATGTCCATCTTGAGCAGTGGACTGCAATAGACTGATGTTGATGACAAAGAGTTGATTTTGATTTGGTGAATATCCTTCGTGGTAAGCTTGTTGCTTGTTGTAACCGATTTGGAACCATTAGAAAATCAATTTTTCCTACCATGACCAAGTTAATTGTATCTATGTAATACCTTAATATATTTTTAAATATATAAAGCTTGTATATAACTTATACCCAGACACAGAACTAATAATTGCGTTCATCACACAAAGAATTGTGTGATCTTGATGAATCCACGAACTGTCAGCAGCCAGGATCACAAATCACTATAATTAATAAAACTTTTTTTGTATCTTTTCGTAGACGATGTTAGGAAGTCAGATTTAACTAAGCAAAATTTTTACCCAATTAGTTTTAATGATCAACATTTTATTAACTGCCACTATTAACATAAATTCAATACCTAATTTGATAGGATATTGAATTTATTTTTGTCCCTAATTCCTATTAAAAAACTATTAAAAGATTTCCTTCCCTGCTTTGTTGTTGGGTACTTAATCCCTTTCATTATTTCAGATCGCTAGAAAATAATAATAAACAAAGTAAATCTATTTAGAAGAGGAAAATCATGGCGTCAGTACCTATACTAATTTATTAAAATGTGTAGTTACTTCTTATATAGTAACACTAACAAAGTTACTTCTTTACATGGTATAATTAATATAAAGTCGCTTTCGCTGTCTGTTCGCTTGGATCTTTTAAAGTACTCAACGGATTTTGATGCAGTTTTCAGCAATCGATAGAATGATTCTACATCTTGTATGTGTAATACATGCATTTTATACTAGTAGAAATCGAGAATTTTAAAAACTTCCGTGTAAAGCCGTTCCGGTTCCGCTAGTTATTAATTAACCTGTAACATGGAGAACTAGGATACAAAAAAACAAAACATACATCTAATGTGATGGTGGGTATACCTAAATATGGAGTCTTTTCGTGTTCGTGCAAGTTCCGTAAAACTAACAGATTTTTTGTAATTCAATTTGACTATAAATTAATGAATGATTTTCTCATACACTTCAAATTAGGTCGTACTAACATACGACACTATACTCTATTATAATCGGGATAATCTTAAGCCTGTAGTAATAAGTTACGATAGAGCTCAGTATTTACTAAAGGTTGTTATTTAAACCGTTATGTGATAAGAATTGTTGACATATCAGCAAAACCGGAAAATTAAAATTGTATTATTTTGTTTGATGTTTATTAGATTACATTTATACATCTGTATTATACACTTAAGCTATCCGTCAGTCTCTCACATTTTACATTTTTTCGAGATCTTCCGTCATATTTTATATTTACTGTTTTTTCTCGTAAAGACTGGTGTGGAGAAGTTGTCCGGTGTTACATTCGGACTCGGCGGTAGTGGAGTCTTAGGGGTGTCCTGTGTGATCGACACGGCCGATACATTCTTGATAGCGTCTGGCAAATCATCCGGCAATGTTTGTTGTGATGATGCTGCGGTCGACCGCTTCTCCGATATTGTTTTAAGTATATTTTTGCCAGCTTCTTTAGTCTGTAAGTAATGAAAATAGTTGCATATTGAGTTAATTGCAATAGCAGAGGCAATGTCGTACATTGATTCAATTGATTTTGACCGTTTTGTCATTTTAACAGCTTCAAAAATCGCCTCACAGCATTCGGCTCATCCCGCCTCTCACGGGAGAGGTATACCAATTTTTCTTTTATTCCAATCTTAACATAAAAAAGTAATCCTTCAGTGGATTCCATCCCACATTTAGATTAAAGCAAACGGAAAACGTAGACATGCCTGCTAATTTGGCAGCGGATGACGTAATTGCGTCTGAAAAAGAGATACCATATGTGTGGGAACATATGTGTTACCCCTTTTTTCAGACCAAATTTCGATACTACCATGTATAGACAACATAGTATTGAACAGAAATAATTTGAAAACTGTACTAAGTACGGGACATATTCCATAAAAAAGTTTTTGATGAAAAAGGCCCATCACATTTGCCTGGAATGCGGTGTGAGAGATGTCCAACAACACACTTTGATGGAATGTATCCAGAACGAGCTGCTGAGAGCATCGTGTATTGACAGTGCAAAGAGGTTATTAGCTGCCTATTTGAATGGTGTGTTGTCAACAACAAATGAAATTAAACGGACAATTAAACTGGCTGATTCAAGGCTTATGTACACAATGGTTAGTAAGTTTATTTTTGATGTCAAGTTGTATTGTATTATGTCCATATGGGACGATGTAGTTGCTCAGCAAAAAAGTTCAATATCAAATTTAAAAAGAAATTATAACAACACGGTTGCCTAGAAAAGATTGCCTTTGATCAATAAGGCCGTCAGTTGTAAGGACCTAGCATTAAGTCATGTACTTAGTTATCTGGTGTATAATAAAGCGATTCATTATTATTGTATATCACTATTTTGTTTGATCTAATAATTAATAATACTTTTCTTAAATATAATCTTCTGATTTCCAAAATTTGTCTTATTAATTTATATGAAACCAATATCAAGGTATTTGATAGCAGAAAGAACAACTCCATTGAAATAAAAAGAAAAAAAATTAAGCCTCTGTTCTATCTAATGATCTGGCGTGTTCTGTGGGTATCACAGATAAATTGGTTTCATTTAATTGGGCAATAACAATTTTGTATATCGTTAACACGAATAGATACATCTAGTTAGAGTATAATATAGTATTACTGACACTCTCATGCTCCAGGCACTTGTAGGCGTAGTGCGCGGCGTGGTCGAGCAGCGAGAACCGCAGGTAGTACTGCGCCAAGTATCGCTGAGCGGCAGGCAACTCCTTGCTGCCGAGGTTGGCCACGTCCTGGCACGCCGCCGTGTACGCAGCCGCCGCGCTGTTCGGCATGTTCGACCTCTCGTACAGTCTGCAATATCATCATTTTCTATGGTCAATCAGTTGTTTGCCAATTCTTTTTGAATTTTATTATGTCATAAGGTAAATAGTTTTCGACATAAACTACCCTTTGTTTGTTTTATCTTCTGGCAATTTTTACACAAAATAATGCCTATAATAATAATAATATTGCTTTAAGCAATCATTCCCTTGTATATTGTCCTTTTGTAACATTAAATAGCTGGTGTTTTCAATTGTTAAATTTAATATTAAAATAGTATTTAAGAAACTTATTTTGTTTAATAAGTCAGCTCCGTACTCTGTGTGCTATATGTTCCAGAGTACTTTATAAATGTTCATGAAACAGACACAAGGTTTTTTTCACTGAAAATATTTGAGGTATTGACAAATAATATGATACAATCTCTCATGGCAATATTGTTCCATGTGGGGTCGAACCACAAAGGAAGCAGTGAGTGAACATTTCAAAACTATTCTTATCCATGCTGCCAATACAAAAAGATACTAAAATGGACTTACTTAGCTAACTTGAACAAAGCCATTCCTTCGATATCACCAGTGCTGTGAGCTTTGTAGTAACACTTGAGCGCATTAGGGATTTTATCCATCTTCTCATATGCCTCACCGAGAGACACCAACATTCTGGAGTCGTCAGGTTTTAGTTGAGCCGCTCTTGAATAGTAGTAGATACAATAACCATTCAGTCCTAATATTTCATAAGCCTGTCCTAAGCCATTCCATGCGCGATAGTCATTTCTGTTTACATCTGAAATTTATTGATAAAATATTGTCACAAAATGAACTACATAAAAGAACATGCATTATTAGTTAATTGAAGCAAATTTCATTCACAGCTCTTTGGTAGCAAAATATGCACAGCTAGCTTTTACCAGACGGGTAAAATTTATGTATATTCCATAGATCCTTAAGTACTGAACGATTTTAATGAATGAGATGTCAGTAGATTCGTGACTATGGCTCGGCTAACCTTGGCTATATGAATTAGATGTAGGCCACTCCACTATACCTGTTATGACAGTCGAGATATCGAAAGTAGTTTAAATAAATAAATATTTGGACATCTAACACACAACGTCCCAATACCATGGGTACTAGATAACTGATATAAGTACATAATATATCCTTTTTCTTGCGAGTACATACATAGAAAACTTCCAAATTCCAGAACTAATATTTGCAGATCATATAATTATTTTTTCTGACCCGGTAATCGAACCCGAAACTTCAGGCACAGAAGTCGCATACGGTACTACTGCACCACTGAGGCAGGATTGTTTAAAGGTTGAATGTAACAGAACTGGTATTAGAAGAATTGATATTCAGGACAAACAATCAGCTTCATGAGACAATTTGACCTGTATAGGAACTGATTTACTGACTCAGTGAATCATCAAGCTGATCTTCAAATGACAGAAAACAGATTTTACTTACCTATAGCTTGCCTGTAGCACTGTATTGCAGCATTGGAGTTTTGTAGTTCAATAAATTCATGTCCCATTAATATCCATGCTGATAGGTACTGTGGGTCCAATGACAGAGCCCTTTGGAAATATACTACAGCTTTTTGATGCTCACTTCTTAAACTGTAGTAATTACCTGAAAATATTAATATTATAATATTGCATTGAGTTATTTGTTCAGGCTGCGAAAGTTTTTGCCACTTACTTTAGTTAATTCATTTCGTTATGAAACAGGTAAAGTATTGTATACCTTATTTGAAATGACTAATAGACTAATCTTTACTAAAAAAAACTTGATTATATGTTTCGAAGGAGATTATAGGCTACATTTAACATCACGCCATGACCTATAGGTACCAAGCATCAACGAAAAATGTTAATGGGGAAACCGCAGACAAAGTTGAAATATCTTTCTCTTATAAGACTCAAAAGATAAAATAAATAAACTCTATCAAAGTTTTTATTGTATCTTCCAGGAATATATGCAAGTATGCTAAGCATAATCATGATCATTATCAGCTTATCACAGTCCACTGCTGGACATAGGCCTCTCAATTTCAAGCTACTTGGTTCGATCCTTGGCTTGCAATGAATAATAACCTAAATGTTTTTTGCTCTACCAGTCTCAGTAGTCTTTTTATATAAGAGTGTAGGAACATGTTAAAACAAAAATACATACCAATTACACAACAAGTTTCTACTCTATATTTATCAATAGAGACAGCCTTCTGAGCGAGATTCGCAAGTTCCATCCGTTTTTCTTTTAAATAAAGAAGATGAGAATAAACATCCCAATTGTCAAGCCGATATGGGTCATTTTGGTATAGCTCGCGGAACAGAGCTAATGATGAATCTACATCTGAAACATTATACATATTATAGTTCAATGTATCCCTTATATCTGCCTAAATTGTTCTTTAGGGTTTCTTTCAAGATCTCTGCTTAGTGGCCTCTTATATAAGATGTAATATGCTTTACGTATTGCTGTCCTCCTTGTCCTTGCTCCTTGATACATGACATGTGTCACTTTTCAAGTCAGTTTCAGTTGGTCGACACTAGGAAGAAAAATTCTACACATAAATTAAATTAAGGCAGTACAATTGAAAACTTTAATTACCTCTTCTATCATGATGTGCAATAGCCATTTGTGCTGTGACATAAGTGCTCTTTTCAAAACCCGCTGCCACCAAAACTAGATAGGCCTCCAAAGCTTGTTCCGATAGTTTTAACTCAACAAAAGCATGAGCAGCAAAAAAGTACATCATCCAATGCTTTGGCAGTTTTAGAGAATCTAGTGCCTCATACTCATTAGCCAGGCCTGCCAACTCTACCCATGCTGCCCATAGAGTAGGAGCAGCAGCTATAGACATTAAGAGTGCTGTTACTGCTTCACTCCGCAAGTCCAATTTCTTCAAAACCACTCCTTCTAAATACAAAAGATATCCATCTAGGTTGTTGCGATTTGCCTGAAATGTAAAATTTATATGAAAAATTAAATAGTATTTTTTTGCCTGATGCCAAGAATGAGTGGAAATCAAGTGTGTGGGCACCATAATCATTATTAAAGCCGACAATGCAACAATTCAGCATAGTGGCCTGTACTATTCCATAATATTAATGAATGTTTTCCTGAAATATGGTTGCACTTAAAATGTGAAAGGGCTCAACAAAAATAGTTATGCTTTCACTGAACCAATTTTAATGAAATTTTAATTGGTTAAATTCTTTGGCAAACATAGGGTTCTTTTTACCATACTAATTGAAATTGCATACATGCAGGAGGACCCACTTTCAAGAAGCAGGTTAATTATAAAATTCTTAAGACCCAGTATTGCATTAAGTCAATTTTAACTTAATATGTGCACTATATTACCTTAAAATACGATAACAAGTCCAGTAGCACTTGTGTTGACTCTGTAGTTTCAGCACCAAGATCTGTGGCATAATCCAATCGCTTTTTTTCACTTGACATATATAATGAATATTTGTGTAAGAATACACACTTAGAGCTATTACAATTTTCTACAAAATGAGCAGCTCTTTCATATTCTTGACAGTCGAAGTAACTCTTTGCTAAAAGATATGCTTCTTTTTCTTCCAGCGCAATCCCATCTTCGTACGGGTTAGGAGGATGCTCATATATAACTTTATGATCTTTTAAGGCGTAGTTTAGTTCTGCAAGCCATTTAGTAGTTTCTGTAAGACCCCGATCCATACACTCATTAATTCCATGTAAAATATCTATCCTGACTTGATTTAAATCGATTTGTATATCATGTTTGGTAGTCACAGAAAGGGACTGCATGGCTGTTAGTATCTATTGAAATTTTAAATGAAATGACGAGCACAAACACAACAAAACTCACAACAACCCATCTAACGCGAATATTAAAAAACACCGAAAATAAAACAGAATTTTCGGTGTGCTAAAATGTGACATAAGTGACATTGACAATACAAATATCTACGTCAAGTCTCTAGTAAATTTTTTATATGGCTATTGCACAGTATATGCTTAAGTATTAGATATATAAGTTCCTTTGTTTCAAAGAACGAAGCTTATTAAAGAATGGAAAGTTATGCACTCGCCAGCTTTTATTCAATCGCACTTGCAAGTCGGGTGCGAATGTGAATTAATTCTTTCTGATAGTAATTTTGTCGAGAAAAAAACCTTTCAAAATAACTATTTGAATTTGAAATGATAAAATTATAAAATTATCTTGATGGTAGATAACGCGGGAAATGTCTTTTTGAACGGATTATTTTTCTGGTAGTCATAAAAAAATAAATGATTAATTTGTTTATAGTATCAGATAGATCGAACTAAGTGGCGTGAATTTGGAGAGGCCTATGTCCAGCCGTGGACTGCGATAGGCTGATGATAATGATGATGATGATGATCAGATAAGTTGCTTAATATCAGTATTATTGTTTATTTTTTATGTGAAAAGTTTTAAGTATATTGTAAAGACAATAAAGAATCTAGAAAAAAATATTTCTGTCAAAAATTTTATGCATATTACCTATATTGATGTAAATCGATTGTGTAAAATTGGGTCTGGCACTCTGGCAACACTTCAATCAATGTCAAAATAATATTTTAATAAATCGATACATTTGCTGCGCAATGTTTTTGAATTGAAATACTATTACAAAGTTTGTCACTCTTTATCCTTTTGCCTCATTTGATGCTAGAATATTGCCCAGTAAGGTC
Organism: Hyphantria cunea; assembly: GCA_003709505.1. NCBI lineage: Eukaryota > Metazoa > Arthropoda > Insecta > Lepidoptera > Erebidae > Hyphantria > Hyphantria cunea. Next base: position 117,370 of record PKRV01000930.1, read on the forward strand.
CCTTATAGTTATCGACACTCGTTCTTACGTACTTGTGGTGATACCCATATAAGCTGTTGACAATAGAACATTAGTAAGGAGATTTTTTTGCAATGGCAGATCAAAATAGTGGATCTGAAACTACAACAACTGACGCAGAAAATACATACTCAACGCCAGAAAACGATCCCAAAAATATGCAGGAGGTAACACATTATGTAAGTGTAATAATTTTTTTACAAAGAAACCCATTTAGTTTTTATAGTATTATGAAAATAAACTAAAATTCCTTTAGATTTATATGATAGTACACCAATTTTTTTCTTGTTAGTCGTTATTAAAAACTTTATTATCAAAGAATTTAAATAAGTAGCTAAGTATCAGTGCAGTTTTGCTCAGGGAATCAATTCATAACTAGTTTATCCTGACCACTTTGTTGTACGGCATTGTGAAAAACCCACCATTAAATGTGTATTTTGGCAAAATTTGAACTCATTAATTGATGTCAAACTTTTTACTTTTCAAGGCATACACAAATCGATCTATATTTCTGTATATGAATACCTCCTAAGCCATAACTTTGCTTATGACTCATTTCATTTATGCTCAGCTCCTAATGATTTAAGTGGGGTGTTAACTATGTAAGAATTGGTTAGATAGTTTAGGAGTTAATTGTGATTAATTGTGAGCAACAATGTAAAAAGCGAGAGGAGAATTATACATAATAGACATTTAATCTTTCTAGGTACAGTCACTGTTGCAGAATATGCAGGACAAGTTCCAAAGTATGTCTGATCAGATAATAAACAGGATAGATGAGATGGGGAACCGTGTTGATGAACTAGAGAAGAACATTACAGATCTCATGACACAAGCAGGCGTGGAGAATGAAAAGTAAATGTCCTTTACCTAAGATATTAACAACACAACATGTTAATTTTATGCCCAATTCATGTGTTTACGAGAATATATGTACAATTATTATACACCAACAATTAAGGAGCTGTCAAGTTACATAGTGGACAGCTTCATTATCATACATGGGAGAGATTGGTTTAGTACACACTAACCCATTCTGTTTACTAAAAAGAGAGCTCTAAAGTACATTGACATACAAATGTGTAAGAAAGAAATAACTGCTTTATCTAATGAGACCAGGAAAGTATTATTTCGAAAGCCCATTAGTAAATTCTATTTATTGGTTTCATTATTTTGTCGAATGAACTAGTGATAAAATGGCTCATTTTATGCTTATGACTTAGGATATTTCATTAAATACATCCATATTTAAAACCTTTTTAACATTTTTACAGATAAAGTAACCTTAATGCAAATGAAAAGAAACTTACAGATTTAACAATTAAAAAACATAGTCTACATATCACAATCAGGTGAAAAAATTGTCTCACTTTTAAAATATTTTTGTAATTGTGAAATAAGTTGAAACCTTAAAATATCAATAATAAATTGTAATTGTGTAAGCTAAAAGTGATGTTAACCAGTTCATAATTAAATATGTGAATTTAATTCTTGTTATTTATTAAAATTTCACAAATACAAAGTTAAGTAACTAGAGTAAACTTGTGCAAAGTGAATTTGTTACACATTCTTTAATCTATTTAGTTATCCAAATAATTTACATATTGATTTTTTTTAAACTGGCAACTTTCTAATGGCAAATAGTTCTTAAAGGAAAAAGTTGAATCAGATTATTTATGGTAAAAATCTTATTAAGTTACTTGAAAAGTCTAAATCTAATGTGTAGCGCAAAAATGCTTATGAAAAAAAAATTCAAGCCAAATCTCAGTATTTAGTCTTATATCTTTAATTAATTGGATTCTTATGCAACTTTTTTTGCTTTGTATTTTTTACTAAATGTGTCATAACAAACATAAAAACAACCAAAGTAATTAACTCCTCAACAAGAAGACAACAGCTGTAACTGTGTAAAATTATAAAAATAAATTTTATAATATTAAAATCCAACTACTCACATGTAATGATTTTTTTGCTACAGAATATTGAGGAAAAGCTGATATGGTTAAACTTTATACTTTTTATCATATTTATAACTATTAATTGAATAGTTCAGATAACACAAGCATTCCCTTATTAATATAATTATATCTTTACACATACACTTAGAGTTTTTGGTGAATTAAATATGAATCATGCTTAATGTGAAATTGGTTTCTAGTTTCCTCTTGTGAGTATGCAATCATTCTCAAAATACTTAGTATGAAACATGTATAGCTTAAACACATTATATCTCGTAGTGGCATTTAATTTTTAGACTTTCCCTAATCATTGCAGAAATAATTGGGACTTGTACATATTTATATCAGAAAATCGATTTTCTACAAGATCTTTTATATCTGTGTTTGCAGAGTTATTCGTATAAATGTTAACTTTGTAATTAAATGGTGTTGTATCATAACTTTCTTTTCATTTAAACGAAACGAAGCGTTCCTATAGCTTTGAGGAGGGTGAATATTGATCAGTCCTGTACCCTGGTATTGAATGGTACGACACTAGCGTGATCGTTCTTTTGGGGTTAGCCCGAATTATTCACGTAGAATATATCAGTATGATATTCTTGTTCTCTATTGATTTCGGTGCGTATTATTAAATACATTATTCATGTACCTTTTTAAGTTAATACTGACGAATGACGCAGTGGTTTGAACGGTCATCTCAAGGCTTCCTACTGCGCTGAGTGTTGTGTTCGATCCTACTATAACACTTTGGGTGATCAAATTGTTGTTCCTAATGCGGGAGTTGTCTTATTAACAATAAAAACAAACATATAGGAATGCGAAAGGTTTTCCAGAGTCAAATTATTAGATTCGTGATTCAACGAATCAAGATTTTCTAAACTTACTTTTTCAATGATAAGTTAGGTGTTCTAAAATTAAGATTTTTCAGACTTAACTTTTTCAAATTAGGTTTTCCAATTGAAAATTAGTATATTTGAGCTTAAAGTAAGCTTGAGCAGCTAGAATGTTATGCTATCAGTTATTGTATGTGGTTGAGTTTAAATAATATTTGACTAGATGAAAAAATAAAGAATGATTTCATACGATTATTTATTGTAGTTATAGTTTTGCTAATATTAATACATAGTAAGTAATCAAGTACTAAATACTAAACAATTACAACTAAAGTTCTAAATAGGGAAGTATTCGTTGCAACTAACGAGATTCTGTTTCCTCAGAGGTCTCTTGATCGTCAGTTTCTTCAGATTCCTGACAATAAAGGAGCAAACATTAGTTGATCTCATTTAAAGAAAAATAAAATGCTAAGAAATAAAAAAGTTATGTAAATATTTACATCATTGACCACATTGATAATATTATAAATCTTAAATGAAAAAAGTAACCAAAGTAAAGTCAGAACTAATGAGCAATTCCTGCAGTACCTACCGATGTCTCTTCTTCTTCTTGAGTCTGTGCATGATTCATAAGAACTGCCAACGAGCTTGTTCTATTCATGGCTTGCTTTTCCGGAGACCTAATTTTTCGTAAACTCTGAAGAAGGTAAGTCAATAAATATAACACCTTTATCAATCAAAGATTAAATATGTAAATACACTGCGTTCGGTTTTCCTGGGAAAGTATTAGTGCCGTACGTAAGTAGAAATATTTAAGGAGCTTGAACACGCAATAGTGATTGAAGCACTGAGCCTAGATATTGCCACAGGCACGGAATTCAATGTTATATGTACCTACCTATTTGTATAATACTTGGATTAAACTTTATGGTAAGTACATAAAGTTCAACTTACCACCACTTGCATCGTAGTAGTAAAATTCTGTTTAATGCGGCCTTAAAGACGTAGGTAGGTCTGTAAATCATCTAATTGATTGTGATAAATCAATACGTTCATTGCAACACATATTTATATACTTAATCTGATTCATATATATATGTGTGGGTTTCCGGGGGGCAATAGTTAACATCTCCTGTTATGTTGCTTCTCTGAACGTGAAGGTGCAATGTGTGACGATTGTATATATGTCGTTATGTTTTTTGGTTTAGAATTCTACTTATAGTAACAAAATATCAAACCGTTAAATCTTCATCATTTGATGGCGACTGTGGGTTCATCAGTGATGCCAAAGATGACGATCTTGCGGAAATTCCTGCATTGGCTTGCTTCTCAGGCGATCGTAATTTTCTTCTAAAGTTCTGTTATAGATTTAAAAACCGTTAGAAACTATACTATTATATTTAATCAATAAGTTATTGTACCTAAAACATTACCATTTGATCCTCGTTATCAGAAAGACCTGTGTTCAAACGCTTAACAGAAAAAAGAAGTAAGAATATTTTAATTCAAAGTATTATTAACAAATGTAAGCAAACATGCATACAACAACATAAGCAACTTACTTATGATATTTATTGGAATAATGGATCGAGAATCCTAATATAAATAACTTCCACTTCCACTCATATTGAGTGCTTTGAAAATGGAGGTGCTTTTAAAATACGTCTGTAGGTAGGTAGGTGTGTAGGTATGTATATATATCTATATGTATATGTATATGTTTGTATAAGTATATATTGGGTGTATGTATATGTGTGTGTATATATATATGGGTACGCATACGTATGCGTATGTGTGTATGCGAATATTGTATTTACGTTATATAATGATATTTTCATGTACCTTGAACAACCTTGTACAATTCGAACAATAATTTTCACTTGCTTCAAAAATACACCTACTACACACTACAGCTCTGCACCACCTAAAGGTTGACTGGAAGATAATGCCCATGGCATTAAGTCCGCCTTTTGCAATGTAATTGCATGAAGATGAAATAAATAAATAAATCTCTAGCTATATCAGAGGAATGGCGCCTTTAAACCATGAAGCGCCCTTGTTCATTCATTATGTACTCTAGCGCCTTTTAGTAAGCGTAGCGCTCTTTAGTGGGCGCGCAGTTTCATTAAAATTTAACAGTGCCGCGGCCGGACGCCCCATGTGCACCGCTACGCCCGTATGTCTTGCACACCCTGCACCATAGGCAAAGACGCTTCTGTCTGGAGATAATGTGATGCAAAAGAACTTACGACTTATAATAATTAGATAAAAAATACGTAGACATATATCTAGAGAAATATTTCTAGTAGACAAATATTTACAAAGTTTATCACACTCAGTATTTGGTATAGAAACAATATCATCATCATCATTCAGCCTATCGCAGTAAACAGCTGAATACAGCCCTCCTATTGCACGCTACTCTGTTAAGGTTAATCTATGTATAAAACAAAGTCGCGTTAGTTATACTATTTATTACTCGAAGAGTGACTGACACGATTTAGCTGAAAATTGGTAGGGAGGTAGCTTAGAATCAGGATACGGGCATAGGATACTTTTTATATAGGTTTTTATTTTTTTATAGGCGTTTACCGCGGTTGTTGTTGTACCGCGAGTAACACCACGGAGCTCAGCTAGTATTATTATAAAAGTAGATCTCTTTAAAGTGTATTTTTAATATATACTTATAAAGATCTTAGAATAGTCGCTCTTTCTAACACCTCTAAAAAACAATGATGTAAGTAGACATTACTTCTATTTATTACCTTAAAGTGTTAAGAAAACGTACCTCCAAGTCTGCTTTGTCATTGATATCGCTAATTTGTTGATGAGCAACAGTGAGCAGCTCAACAGCCTTCGCATGAAACGTCATTTCAATCAAAACGAAATCAGACAAAAGACTCTTCAACTGCTGTAGTTTACGTCGCTCGAAGAAATCTGTCTGTTCATTAAGACCTTTGGCAGTGCGGGACATTTCAGCCGAAGCTTTTAATAGCTCAGATTCTGCGTAAGTCTATTAAAATGGACATTAAAAACAATCAACATCTAAAAAAATGATTTCAAAGAGAATCTAGAGCTGAGACTGCCTCATTGGTGGCCAGTGGTTGGCGTAAGCGACTGCCGATTAAAAGGTGTCAAGTTCGATTCTCGGGACTTTCTTACAAGAAATTTTTAATAGCAACCCGGAGTATGGTAGATGGCGTTGTTTCCCGCCCGTGCCTCGGAGAGCACGTCGTCATGAACATTTATGGCAATTGTTATTGGGAAGTCACTGCTCATAAATATACTGACAACTGGTTCAATCTTCAAATTCAGTTTAGCCCCAGGGTTGGGGAGGTTCGATGCCAGTCGCTCCGTGGAAAAATAATATTCAGGTGGAACCGGTTGAACTAGTAACCGACCTCAAATAATCTTGGGAATAATAAAGGCTAGGAAGATGATGAATGAGAACGTAGAGTTTTGATTGATTTCATCAAAAGAGCTCGAAGATTGATGAATGGACAATAAATAAACTAGGTAATAAATTATGTGTTTAATACAGTTTAAATAAATTTGATACCACTATGTTGTATTTTGTTTTGAGCCTTGTTCACTCTTACTAGCTTGGTCTATGCCCGATATTGCAGAATTATTTACAATCCGTACAAATAGAAACAAAAGTGTCTGTAATTTGAAATCAACACATTTTTCGCTACTTGCATAAGTTAAGCATCTAGGTATGGTACTTACATTACACTATCTGTCTGTCTATTGTTCCGATTAACTTCTGGAAGAGCTAGACTGATTTTGAGGGGACTCTCACAATAAAGTTATTTAAAGTGGTTAAGTTAGTTAAAGTAATACTTTAGAAGACTAAAAAATTCGTTAATAGTAAGACATACCACTTGCTGTCTGTTAAAGGGTTGTCTTTCCCTGGCTTTGTCTAATACTTTCTTGCGGGCCAGTTCTTTCTCGCGTACGTTCATTGTGTGTTTTAACTCCTCTCTAGCGTGTTTACAAATCGTTTCGTATTGACACAGTTCTCCAATTACCTGGAGGAACAAATAATCCAGGATAATTTATTAATAAATGATAATAAATATTTCGGACATTTAACACACAACGCGATCTAGCCCAAACTAAGCAGAGCTTCTATTAAAGGTAGTAGACTACTGATTTATATTTAAATGTACTTTTTTTGTAAATACATACATATTGCATAGAACATACCCTAACTCCGAAACAAATTTTTGCAAGTCATACAAGTGCTCACTAAATTGACTGCCTCGGTGGCGCACTAGTAGTGTATACAACTGCTGTGCTTGAGGTATCGGGTTTGATTCTCAGAACGGACCGAAAGTTTTCTATTTTTGGTGTTTTCTATGTGTAATATATACGTATTCACAAAAAAAGTATATATGTTCTCTAGTAGCCATAATACAAGCTCTGCTTAGTTTGGGACAAGATGACGTTGTGTGTCAAAAAAATACTGTAAATATGTTCATATGGTTTTTAAAGTAGCTACATACTGATCAATTAGGTATTTTATAATGTTACATTCTCACTACACTACTGCTATATTCTAAAGGAGAAAACAACCAGGAGTGATCGTAATCATGCGTACAATACCGCCTCGTCCTGTATTCTAGTGGATTTTCTAGTGTGAGCAAAAAAATTTACATTTACCTTAGCCTCCAATCGTTGTACTTCACAGTTTCGGTACTCTTCGATCGCAGTTAGTGTCGTAGATAAATTTTCAAGGCCCGTGCTCAGAGATTTGTTGACTATTTCATTATTGGCGTAATCTTTTAAAACTTTGACGAGCTCATCTCCCATGTCTCGTAGTCTGATGTAAAAGTGTACATTTATAAACAAAAGTCAAGACGTGTCCAAAAGTTCATCGTTCATGTTTGTGCAAAAATAACATTTATCTGGTAATAACAGTTGGTGAAAGTTATACTTTTCTTTATCATCATATTTGAAAATGGTGATTTCCGTATAAATCCTAGTCGCGCAAATAGCGTTTAATTTCTTTCGCAACCAAATTTATGACTTATTTTTCTCTAATTTTATAAATGACTTGATCATTATAAAAATAACTACCAATAGGTATTTAAGCTTTATACTTTAAGATCTAGAATATCATGACATGGGTTTAAAACATGATAAAAGAATTGGTAATCCGCTATTTTCTTCAATATAATGAAATGTTGCAAACTGCTACGACGAAAATGAGACATTATATAAGCACCGAGTATCAGAATAAAATAGATTATAAAATAGACATTTACAGTTATCAGATACCAGTATGTATATATTTCATGCGCCTACCTGTTGCCATTATCGATATCGAGCAAAAACGTGCAAAGAAATCAAGTTTGTTGTATGGGAGCCCCCTTTAAAAAAATATTTTATTCTATTTTTTATTTATTGTTTTATTTATAGCGGCAACAGAAATACATCATCTCTGAAAATTTCAACTGTCTAACTTAGACGGTTCTTTCGATACAGCCTCGTGACAAACGGACAGATGGACCAACGAAGTCTTATTAATAGGATTCCGTTTTACCCATTGGGTACGTAATCCTAAAAACGTGTAATCGTGTAATATGATCGTGTGCTTGTTTACCACCGACATTGCTTCGAAAGAAATATTATTCTAGTAATAGTTCTTCTTCTTTTGATGATATGGCAATCAGCCGGATCAGCTATTTTTGCCAATGTCAAGTATTTCAAGTCTTCAATTCTAAGTCTTCGAGTCTTCGTCGTGATGGAATTAATGATAAAAAATGTGGATGACATGAAATGGGGACGGTCTTTCGCAGAAACAAAAAACGATCTCCGTAATAATAGTTACTTGGTGATTTATGAACGTTTAAATGACTTGATATAATTTGAACTGACCTTGCAGTTTTTCTAGTGTAATCACCGAAAGCGACACAAAGTTCTCCAAAATTCTTTTCAACATTTGTTATCCTGTCTTGGATGAATTTAGCTTGTTGTTCATAACTCAATGATTGTGGATTATCTCCTCTAAACATGATGTAAACAATTATTTATAGTTTCTTTTTAAAGTACAAAGAATTGTTACAATCTATTTATTACAATATGTTGTTTATGTACATTATAGTAACTATGGAAACTGTTGGGCATACTGAAGTGATCTGGTAACACTGATGGGTTTCTTACCTGTGTTTTAATATGTTTTGTTGTGTGTAGAAATATATAAGTCGTTTATGAATTTCATAAAGATTTATATGAAGATCAATAGAAAAGCATTAATTTATTAATAAGACTAATTCGGATATTTTTTTGGCATATCATGTATTTATTTTTTGGCATATCATATATTTCGTTTTCTTTAGGCTTACTATAATAACAAATGTGGTCTGGAACACTTTCAGAAAAATTGTGACAAGGATTCTCATGTCAATTTTTATTACATATGTCAAGAGTAAACAGCTGTTTGTTTTATTGTGTTTGTTGCCATTATTACCTATATATATGTAAGCAAAATGAATGAAGAAATAGACGAACATGATATTTATCACCAAGATTTCACAACTGTATCAGAGTGGGAGCTATTTACTGCGCGTGTAGAAGAAATATTAAATGAATGGCAGTTGTCTAAATCTAGTGTACCTAAACCCGCAAAAGAGTACACAAAGAAATGGATATTAAAAACAGAAGAGATATTTTTTCAGGGGAGACAATTCGTAATATCATATCACGCTCTAGAGCCTGTGAAAAATGCAGAAACTGCTGAGGAAACTGATGATAAATTGATTATCAAAGAATTGCACGATGGCCTATGGGACTCTACTACCAATTTTATGGGTGATGAGGATGGTAGTCCTTTCCCAGTGTCTACTTGGTTCGGTTTGAGACGATATATTATGTTGTGTTCAAATGTTCCACTAGTTGAAGGTAATTTAATAAAACTAGTAATGAGTACTGCTAATATTGCATTTGCTAATGTTGAGTGTGGTGTGCCTCTCTTTGTGAAGATAAGGGAACACTGGCAGCACGTATACCTAGGTTTCTATGAAGATAGTGAATATAGAATCAATTTTGACACAACACATTTAAAAAGAACATCCAACCAATGCTCACATTTGAGTGGCCTTGTAAGTTTATTCAAATCAAAAATTGCATCACCGGTGGCACTAGATGCTGTTCTTGTTTCTGCAAAATTTTCTTATGAACTTAAAGATGTTGATGCATTTGTTTGGAGAAAAACTACACAATCAAATGAGTTTTTATCTATAGATGGTTTTGATGTAAAAAAGCTTACAGAACTACCCTTTGGTTCAGAAAGAAATCCAATCCATAGTGCATCACTCAATGCAATTTGGCCAAGATTCCGTGAAAGTGCTATGGTAGAATCGTCTACATTTTCTGAAATAGATGCTATAATGGCTCCCACCTGGACTATTACTCTTAAAATGAAAGATAGTTTTAATTGTCAGCTATCTGAAGTTATTAATAAAGTCATGGATTTATTAGATAATGGTAATTTAATAATGGATACGCTGGGCTTGAGTAAAAGTTTAGGCATTATAAACCCATTGCATAAAATAACAGAAGCACCAATAACTATTTCTAAATTAGTGAAAGCTGCAATGGCTCATGGCCGAAATGTGGCAGACTTCAAAGGACCTATAGCAGATGATTTATTGATGCCTCTTTTGTATTATATATTTCCTGATGCAGTAGAAAATTTTCAATTTAATTATCCTGATCCATTGGCAGTGGAATTCAAGCAGGTAATATGTTATGACAAACTTGCCACTAGATGGCACTAGTAGTTGTTAGCGTAATATAAATTGTGATCAAGTTCAGCTAATAAATTGTGTGAAATATGCGTATTTCATTAATTTTGGTATATACATTTTTACTGCCATCTTTAATATAGTATATGGTGTCATCACACCAACCTTTGCGAGATAATACAGTAACCCATAATTTTTCTTATAATACCCAACATTTTTCTAATAATGAAATGTATATATAATAATATATGATATCCAAAATAACCTAATTAATAAAATAATATTTTTTCGATGCTAAGCAGCACGTCAATTCAGCACTATTAGAATACATATCTTTTTTTGTAAATACCTACCACATTCTCCGAAACAAATATTTGCAGATCATATAAATACTTGCTTCGACTCGGGAATCGAAACCTAGACCTCAAGCACAGAAATCGCATATGCTATCTCTGTACTAAACCTAATTAATAAAATAATATTTTTATCTATGCTAAGCAGCACGTCAATTCAGCGCTATTAGATACCTATCTTTTTTTGTAAATACCGATACTTTCTCCGAAGCAAATATTTGCAGATCATATAAATACTTGCTTAGACTCGGGATTCGAAACCTAAACCTCAAGCACAGAAATCGCATATGCTATCTCTGTACTAAACCTAATTAATAAAATAATTTTTTTTTCGATGCTAAGCAGCCCGTCGATTCAGCATTGTTAGAATACCTACTTTTTTTTTGTAAATACCGACACATTATCCGAAGCAAATATTTGCAGATCATATAAATACTTGCTTCGACTCGGGTATCGAAACCTAGACCTCAAGCACAGAAATCGCATATGCTATCTCTGTACTACCGATCAGTCACATTAAAATTTCATTATCTTCATAAACTTTCTTGTACCCAAGATTATTTGGGGTCAGCTACTAGTTCAACTGGGTGTACCTGAATTTCAGTTTTTACACAGTGTTCAGTCAAACTGAAAATTCAATTTTTAATTGATATTCTAGGCAGATGGTGAACAGAAACTGTGCAGTTACGTTAAGACTAGTCCAGAAGGTGGTCTAGTGTGGCGATTGTCACTCACAGCGGCGCGGCTCTACGATGCTGGTGGGCTACCTTACCTCGCGCACCTGTGGTACGAGTTTGCTCAGGAACTGCAGTACAGATGGGAACATCGTGTTGTTGTACCTGGGTAAGTTGTATTTAAAAAAGATGTTTATTTACCAAGCAAGGCAAATAAAACGTATGGTCGGCCTGATTGTAAGCGGTTAGGGTTAGCGCCGACTGATGGAGTGGACGCTGACACTTATTGAATACTATTGACGCTTGAAATGCAGTTTCTGAAAGTCGTAATAAAAATTCGTTCTTTTACTTCTAATAAACTCTTGCTCGCACAAGTGTTATACATAATATATGTAGTTGAGTAATTAAGTAAGCTGACTACCAGAATACCAATTCGTCTTTAGGTCACCATTCAATTTTATTTCATTACCTCAATAGTTTACTAAGAAAATACATATTTTGACTGATCAAAACTGAACTTTGAACGTTTTTTTACGTGATTTAACTTCTAAGGTCTTGCAGACACATTATCGAGGCTCTTTGGACACCTGTAAGCTTCGGTTAGAGGAGGCGAAAGGTTTATTGCGGCTAAGGCTATTTAATCAATACATACAACAAAATCTTAACGTAACGAAGATATATAAGAAATACTAGTAGTGTAGGGCTTTATGAACACATAGCAGAACTCAAAATAATTATTTTTAGAATTTTTGTTTGTTTTCCTGTACATTTGCGCACGCTATTCTCAAGAACGGCTTAACCGATTTCAATTTGGTTTCACTAATGAGTTGCAGTTTGCTCCACTTAAAATTTAGTATTTGTTTCTTTTCAACCGGTTTATAAAATTTATACCGGCTTAAATAATCACTTTGATAAAAACCGACGCATACGCGAGTGGAGCCGCAGGAAAAATATAGTAATGTTATAAATAAAGAATTAGTTTTACATTTCAATATTATTTAATGTCCATTACAATCACATTACGAAAGTATTTACAATAGAGTTTCAAAATATATCCTTTTGGAACAAATAAGTAATCAAAAATTTTAAAAATATATATTGTTTATGGCTAGGATCAAAAGAGTACTAAATATATAGAAAGATATTATAAATTTAAAATAAAAATATTTTCTCTTATAATAAAACAGCACCATTTGGATTCTGTACCCTTTGGCTAATATAAGTTTACAATTTTATTATGTACATTTTTTAACCATAATGGGTCATCACATTATGGTGGTATGAGCATTGCCGCTCTTTATAGGCAGTAGTTGGTTCCAAAGACAAACACGTTTTTTTATAAATCCTAATTTCAGCCTGTAACAGAAATAACGAGTATGTAACAATTCAGTTTACATAATATTATTTATAATTTCTGCCTTTGTCAATGCCTTTCTAATCTAATTTTTGAGTAACCCGTGACCTATCAGTTTGATGCATATATTAACATTTCTAATTGGCTTTACAATGTATAATTACTTCAAGAACATTGGCCTAACTTGAGCTTTACACATCAAACTATAAATATTCCTTATCCCTCTAATGTATATTTGTAATCTAAAAAATAAATTCCTATATAACTTTATATATACAACTTAAACATTTCTAACAAATAAATACGCACTTAATAATATAATGAATGGATACACTTAATTATACACGCAGTGGTACATTAAAAACACTTTGTGTTAAAATGCATTAAAATATTATTAAACACATATTCTAATCTGTGCTATCACTGTGCATGTGTGCTTCTAGTAATAACTTTTTACAGCTTGCTACGATGATGGTGGCAAAATAAAGCGATATACATATAAAAGAGCTAGGCTACATTCATCGTGCTGGTATATGTACTCGAAGTACTTAACAGAGAACAAACTTTGTTGTGACTAGTTCTCACTAACCAATCAGTTAAATTTTATACTTACTCACTACAACACATATTATCTACTTAGCTAAAATATTGCAATCTAAATCACTCATGTAGGTCAAGTGATTTTTATCTTTAGATAATTTGTTAACCTAAAACTTCTTTTCTTTCTTTTTATTTTTCTTTTTGAAAGACAACTCCCGCATTAGGAATACACATTCCTGTGTCACGGGGATCTTTACAAACATACATGAAACGGACACAAAGTACACCCAGACATAGAACAACAATTTATGGATCACACGAAGTGTTGTCCCATGTAGGATTTGAACCCACAACACTTGGCGCAATAGGAAGCGGTGTGGCGACCACTGAAACCACTAGGCCAACCGTGTAGTCAACTTCGACAAATAAATTCTATCCCTAATTGAATCACTATGTCACTAATTATTAATTTATCTTAAACATTTCATAATCGCTATACATAATGTGGTTTTCACACTGCCCTGCGCGCTACCTTGCGTCGCCCGAAAAAAACAGTTTTTAAAACCTGTCAGACCTGACAGATCGCGGTGCAGTGTGATAATCACAAATAGGGGAATTTCGCTAACTGTACACGATCGCAATGTAGAATAGGTAACATTAGTTAATATTCTAATGGATGTCGAGTACACTGGATTGAACTTCTGAATTTGTCATAATGCGTGTGACCACGACTTTTGGAATTCTTATGGCCGTATTGGCGAGAGTAGCGGTGCTTTCGCTGACCTTTACGACCTTCATGATAACACCACGAGGTTGAGGCTCCACCGATTGTCTGCGATGTCGAGTAGTGCCCCTGAGCCGTCACGTCTCCCCGCGTATCCCTCGCAGGCTATAAGGGTACTAACCCACTCCGTGTTGTTGGGTTTCGTGCCATATAAATATCCATATCATGATCAGTCCAATTGTCCGAAGTATCGCAGTATCCCATGCCCAGGGAGCCGACACTATATCGGCTGGCAGGACGCGATCTCGAGCGAGGTCTTCGCCTAGATCCTGTTGTGGCGCCGGTGACCCCACCTGCAGCTCCACTTAAAGACAATCGGGAAGCTCGTTCTGATGCCGCACCCAACGACTGCCGTGAATGACGAAGATCTAAAAATTAAAAAAAAGTTTTAAAATTTTCGTAAATTTTACGTTGCCACGAAATCCTATTCCAGAAAAAAGTAAAAGGAGGGTTGTGGGATTAAGTGTTTTAGAGCGACATTGTAACTTACCAGCTCGAGATCCTAGAAGACTACCAGGGTATGCAGGTGCTCCATAGCGGCCAGAATGAGCATAACTATGTTGTGATTGACCATCAGCGAGAGAACGCGCTCTACCCGGACGACCTGGTAGGGGTTCCGGAGGAAGTGGTTCAGTATAGGAACGTGCACGAGGGATCGAACGTGCGCTATAAGCCGACACCTGATCCCACTCACGCTGCTTTCCAAAAGCGCCGATAGTAGCCAACGAAGAAAGAGGTCCGCTCGGACTTGGTGTCCCCGTGAGTCCTCCGCAGCAGGGATTGGGCATCTTCTCAGTGACTTGACTGTGCAGCCGATGCACAGTGCGAGAACGGCGTCGTGAGGCCGCAGCAAAAATAAGTACCGCTACGACAATAGTGCCGCAAATAGCAGCGCTTGCCGCTATCGTGATCTTGTCCATATTGGAAGCAGCGGCGGAGACAGTACGTACCTCCCGACATTGAGAATACGGTACCGTCTCTGGACTAACGTTAACCTCCTCTAGGGAGATAACGCAGACCACGATACATTCCTGTAAATGGACATTTTACTTAATAAACGTAAATGTATATATATTAACATATTTCAGCGAAGGTTAAAAACTTATACAAACCTGAGACGGAACGTTTCTAATTTTAAATTCTCTTTCGCTGGCTTCCAAAGGTGGTCCTTGTTTGAAGGTTTTATCTCCAAAAAGACGGTAAACGACACGGAAGCCGAGTATGTTAGCGACATCCGAGTCCCATTGAATGATTACAGTGTTATCTTGTCTATAAGCATTTTTAACAATAACTTCATTTGGGTCATCTTCTTTGCCTTTTTGTTGGGGAAAGCTCATTATTAGTGGAGGACGCTGATGTGGAGCATGACGCCAAGTTGGTGCGGCTGGGCGTATAGATGGAAGACGTGTTGGTCGTGATGTGTTAACAGTAGACGTCTGAGTTAAAACTGCTCTTGTCGTTATTTCAATATTATTATCTATTTCTGTATTGATCACTACGGTAGTAGTGCTAGGAGTAGTGGTGGTAGTGGTTGATGGTTTTTTTGTAGTCGTGGATGAAGATGTAGATGTAGAGGTGGTTGTCACAACCTCCTTTAATTTCCAGTCTTTGTTATTATTTATTAAGGTTGTAAATTTTTCTGTGGTGATATCCGCATCGTGTTCACAAACTAATTCATTAGGTTCAAAGCTATAGAAACCTCGGTCTCTGAAATGTTCTGGGTTGCCACAAAATTGGGGATTTCTTTCACGTGATGTTACTTGCAATTCCCCATTGCGAATCCATTCAATGATCCACCGCAAGCGACAATCGCAATTTAAAAATCTACCACCTAAACTGAGACCTCGAAGTGTTTGATTAAGGTGTAAAAAAGCTTCTTCGGGTACTGTTGGCAACGGATTACCATCTAAGGCTAGTAATGTTATGGATGGGTTGTTTATAAAGGCATCTTTAGGTAACAGATTTAGCAAATTAAACCCTATATCTAAAACTCGAAGGTCGGTTAAAGTCGCTATTGCAGCACTTGGAAACTCTGGCAATAAGTTATTCAAAAGACTTAAAGAACTTAAGGTGGTTTTTATACCAGTAAAGGCGTCTTCTTTGAGATTAACAATCAAATTTCTTTCTAAATTAAGAGCAGTCAGGGAATCCAGGCCTTCGAAGGTAAGACTATCATCGGTACTGGGTAATTCTCTAATACTATTTTGAGATAAATCAAGGAATGCCAAACTTTGTAGGCTTCTTATGCATTCGGGAACGGTTTTTTGTTTTGTTCCTTTTAAATTTAAATTCTTTAGAGAATTTTCTAAACCAAAAAGTGCTTTTGGTTCAATCGTGATATTGTTGTCGGAAACTTTAAGCGTTGTGAGCTTACGGAGTGTAATGAACGAATGATTATTTAAGTGTTTAATACGGTTTTTAGACAAGTCCAAAAGTGAAAGATTTACTAATATTTTCAAAGCTTTAACTGGAACTTCTGTTAATTCGTTGTCTTGTAAGTTCAAATTTTTAAGAAAAGGTCCTTGGCCTCTAAAAGCGTCGTCATCTATTTTCTTGATGCCGCAACCAGAGATTTGTAAATTATGAATTTTAAGATTTGCGAACATATTTGGTGTAAGTACAGGAATGCTTGAATTATTTACGTATAGCAGGTCAATGGCCGCATTTCTAGCGCCGATATTTAAAGCTGATAATAGCGATTGGAAGTCTACCTGCAGAAAAAAAATGCAGTTGTATAATTTAGAAATTTACTAGATTATGCTACGATTATATTAAAGTGTTGAATAAACATTATACCTGATCACATTGGACCGACAAATCTCGGGCTAGATTATGTGCACAAACGCATGCGGCATTGAGTTCTGGCTCTTCTTTCCACGGACATTGTGAGTTCGTGCTGTGCAGGATTACAAAGATCAGTACCCATGGTAAGTAGGCTCGTGAATGCTTCCAGTCTCCCTGAAATTATAAAACACGATGTTGTTAGAAAGGTAATGAAATACAATTGTACTTATAATAACTGGTTTAAGAGACCACGTTGATATGTCGTTGAGTTTTCGTAAGGGGACACCTACGGTCTTTATTGATAAGTAGTTTGTCCGTGAGTGTATTATCACTTCATCAAAAAATAGGGTAATAAAAACAGGCCTCCTTTTAATAATCTTTATGAACAATGATACCTATTCAGAAACACTATACAGAATACAGACCTATATATATATACGGATATAATATGATCATATTAGTGTGAACAGTTATAGCGCTAAATAAATTAATATGAATATTTTTTAGCAATGTTCTTCTGTTAATGTTGAGGCATAGATTCCAAGCACGCGATGTAGGTATGTATACCTGTCATAGTTATTTAAATAAACTCTTCCATAGTGTGAAAAGAAAACTCAGTCATGAGTGTGAAATAAAAACTTATTTTAATATTTAAACAAATCGAATACCTTCTTAAAACTATGTTTTTTTTTTTAAATCTGATATAAAATCCTGTATATATTTAAACTGATACAACTGGTGATGTTGCCAAAACATAAATTAGTTAATGTTAAGTTTAGACTTGTAATGAGCTCTTTGTCAATCCTTAGCACGACTTAGTTATTGTTAAAATAAAGTTGCATTCCTTTTAAAATATATTAAAACTAAAGAGCAGCTAAGTCCTCCTGTAGTTACGAAAGTTATCTTATACAATTTATCTTTGAGACAGCAATTTTCAAACTGTCACTTTGTAGCAGTCGGCATTTATGAAAATAATTACAAAAGTCGGATTTTGTTTATGAGATTCGAAATAAGTCCTGAGCAAAAAGTTTCCTTTATAATCCTCGTAACTTTTCACATTTTCAGAGGAACAATTTCTTTTAATAAGTTTATTTAATCTGTGGACGGTTTGATTATGTAATAGAAACGAGTGCTTTAAAGCTAAGGAAAGAGAGGTTGTGTAATAGTCGGTAATAAGTAGTAGCATAGATTATTTAGAGTGGAGCTAATCAGCTGTAGACTACGAGCTTGGAACATCTGGCTTTCTATACACTTGTTCTGCTTGCTGTCTTTACGCACATCATTACTATCGTATTGTACCATGACAATAGAATGTACCTACATTGTAGCCGGCAATATCATATAAAAATTATGCAAATTGAAGTTTTACATTATCGGTCGGAATGTATAAACATGTAATGTACTGTAATTTTTAGAGATCGTAGATAAAACTTCATGATCAGATAAAACGTTAGGCGCATAAATCCTTTACATGTACAAAACGGTAAGATAATAACACGTATTTAGAGATGAGAGATGGGTGAGACTAAATATGAACATGTAACTGTGATATTGTTGACGAAAATAATATCCCTATAATCAATATGTACCTCAAACATTTGATCTATGTAGACGTCAAACATTTGCGACTGTCCAGAAATAATCGATGTGCCAAACATAGGTGTTGGGTTACGGAGGGGTTATCTAACGTTCGTGTTATACTATCGTTATTTGTACATTCAATTGCGGGTACACGAGTAGTCCGATATTCTTATAAGATTAAAAATTAATTTTAATGATATCATGATGAATTTTCATCATGTGTAAGAAGAAGGAACCTTGAAACCAAAACTATGCCAATCCGTCTAGCCAGTCAGCGTGGTAAGCCAAATCTTCGCTTTCAAAGGAAAGATCACGTCCAACAGTAGACAGTCAAAGGGTGTTGATGTGGTGAGGAATATTATTTTTGCTGCTTATTGCCATTTTAACAGAATAGGTTCGATGGTCATCATTAACAACTCTTAATAATCGAGAAAATATTAAAAAGAATTGGCAGTCATAAGCCGATAGAAGTGAAAACTTATAACTTAGAATGTTATTTGTAAAATTAAT
The DNA here is from genome assembly GCA_003709505.1 of Hyphantria cunea. Taxonomy (NCBI): domain Eukaryota; kingdom Metazoa; phylum Arthropoda; class Insecta; order Lepidoptera; family Erebidae; genus Hyphantria; species Hyphantria cunea. Next base: position 136,510 of record PKRV01000930.1, read on the forward strand.
GTGTAAAATTTGAAATTTGGTAATGCTTGAATTAAAATTTTCAACATCATACATTAGCATGTCGGTGACGTGGACCCATAAGATTTTCCCCTACCAAGAAGTAGTCAACGCGGCGAAAAAAGTTTTGTGACTTCAGCACGTCGGTGACGCGGTGACGCGATCTCATAAGGTTATCTTATACCAGAAAGTGCTCAACGTAGCTAAGATGTTTTCACTTCAAAAATGTTTTACTTTAATTTAGTAGAAATTTTAATTTTACCACCAACTCCACTGTAACATATAAAACTTAAAAAAAAATGTGTAAAATTAGGAATATCATAATATTTAAATTAAAATTATCAACATCAATGACGTCGTGATGCGAACTCATAATATTTTCTCTTAACAAAAAGTGCTCAACGACGCTAAAGAAGTTTTCACTTCAAAGTTTATAATAATATGACACTTAGAAAATTACAATCATCATCATCGTCGGCCTTTAACAGTTCACTGTTGGACATAGACCTCTCATAGAAAGTAGATTTTTGTCCTACTATACCACGTTGGCCAGACGGATTGGAATAGAATTAGTTTCAAGTTTCCTTCTCTCAGCAGTGGTCTCGCCCAGCGTATTTTGCTGCCTTAGTCGCCTCTTAGAACACCCATGGCATGAGTACGGGTGTTTACATTTCATATTCTTAATACCATACGGGCAACCAGTCACCACTCGGGCAATATTACAATAAAAATTACAAAATGTCACTTTCAATTGATTCGATACAATTCCTGTATTAAAAAGTAAAACACGAATGCAGTAAAATTAAATGATGGTCTTTTTACAACGGCTGATGTGAGTTCCGCGGGATTGGATAATGTCATGAAAAATCTCTACTCCACTCCATTTAAATACACTCTCTATCCATAGTATCATATAGTAATGTTACAATATTTGCTTCATATGATACAATTTACTAATTTTGTTTGTGTACGAAAAGTAGTTAGAAAAAGTGTGAACAAGTAATTTAGTAAAAAAATATTTCATTAAAAGCCGCACAGCGCATTAGTTTAACTATGCCAACTCACCTTATGATTAAAAAAATAATATATCATTAGAGAAACATGTGCCGAACAAAAAAAAAAGTAACAAATTGAGAAGGAAAACCAGCGTTTTTGTGGTACAACGGGGCAACATGTGTAATTCTCGTAACGTGTACTTAAAAGTGAAATTTAACATTGAAGGTAGATGTGACCGCAAGAGAGCTTGTGAGCTTGTTTGGACGTAAGCTCGTAACACTGCCCTATTTACATAAATTCAAGAGTCATCCGATTTCGCCTCTAACGGTACTACCCGCCGGGCAGGTGTGCGAGCGAAGGCAAAGATGACTCAAAACGGCCGAGCCGCTGTCAATTCACTTTCTCACGACTTTTGACTTGGTAGATATTCGCTTACTTCGATTTGACACTGTGATGATAATTGAATTATAAATTGTTAATTTTAAACCATTTATACTTAACTGTCCAATTTAGGTAACTCTACAGACTCCTGTTATGTGAATACAGATATGATGATTACATTTCATTCGCATAGCAAGAGTTTATTTAACATCATGAACATGTAGTACACAAAGAGATAAAAAGTTGACCAATTCTTTATCAATCAATAATAATAAGATAAGTAATTAATTAAATAAAGAAAAATAATTACCAGAAGAAGCAGAAGCAATAATCTTGTTTTTTTAGATTATAAAGTAAATAAAATGCAAATATATCGTGTATTTTAAATTTAAATTGTATATAATATGTTATATTATAATTAAAGCGTAGTAAGTACACGAAAAAATCTAATATCTTTAAACGGACAAGTCTTGTATTCATATAATCTGAATCTCGGGTACTCGGAAACGGCTCCAACGATTTTAGTGAAATTTAGTATGCAGGGGGTTTCGGTTTCGGCAAAACTTGATCATCCAGGTACTAATACTTTAAACCGGTATTATTAGGTACATGATAATTGCAATAGAAAAAAAAAAAATTCTATTGAGGTTATATAAGTAACAAGAAAATAATTAATAATTTAGTGTTCTTCGCTTGTATGAGAAAGTATATCCATTAAAATGTTAAAGATAACACATGTATAGATCAAGTGATAAGTCCTAATGACTTTTGATAATGGAGTTGCGTTCGAGTATTTCGTTTTTACTATTCATTAAACATGTTACGTATATTGTTTGTAATGTAGAAGTACGTAACATGTATATTAATGTTCTATCCATTACGGTCCACCCAGTGCTATGGGTTCCATTCCCAGGTGAGACAAACACTGGCGGACAATACTCGGGGTAGTCTGTTTCCTTTTTGCAATATATGTATCCGATAGCCTAACGATCTTCCCTTTATATACAGATATAGCTTAGCTCTGCAACCTCTATCATATACACTGTGTAGACTCTAAACTCCATTCTAGAATATATATACATTTTTGCTCGAATAATTCTAATGTAGATTCTATATTAGAATTATTTGTGCTAATACCATCATCGTTCCTCACGGCAAATTTTCTTTCCTTTATTTTGATGGTTTAGCTTTCTTTGATCTTTTTATACTTACAGTGTAATGGCTAGAGAGCGTTCCTTTAAACAAAAGCACTTGACCGAGTCGAAAAGTTTGGAATAATGCAATATAATTTCCTCTGAGGTTTTTATATGTTGATCACACTTTAAAATATCAAAATTCCTAAATCTTATAACATTTCTTACTAACTTAACTGTCGGCATTGGTCTTAGAAGTTTATAGAGACTTAGGAATAAAAGAGACAGTGATATAAATCATGGAAATGGATGGATAACTTTATATTACGTACGCTTACAAGTTAAACGTCGAAACTCAGTGGATCACTGACCTGTCGCGTATTTTCAAAATTAGCTGCGAAGTTTGATATCTGTTGGGAAAGTTTTCTATGTAAATTATTTAAAAATTAGGAACGAGTATTTCGCTTTGTAGCTTTCTACATTAACATACCTGTTTTATTATTTAAATTGTTTTTTTCTAAATTACGGAATACCGATATAACATAGGTCGATTTACATTTGTTATGCAATTTCAAGGAAACAGTAAATAAGGCAATCTTATCCAATGTAGCCTAGCTCTTAAGTTAATGCTTGGCAATTTTACCGTTTGTCCTTGTAGCACTTAGTTAGACATACTATAAAAATATTTTTTATATAAATTCTAGTGTCACGTTGTTGCTCATGAATGAATTATAAATAGCTAACTTGTTTTCACTTTTTTTAAATGAGTGTTTAGCTGTCGTGCCTAAGATAACAAGTTTAGGCCAATAAAAACCATGTTTGATTGAGGTTTTTGATATATATATAAATAAAACGATACCTACAAAATGTATAATAAATACATATTAATTCAGCCCATGTCATTACATGGGCTGAGTTAATATGTAACTACGGCCGATGCGATTTGATAGAAACATCTGGAAACACAAAGATATGGAAACTAAAATTTGATTGTGATATACTAACATGCGTATCCAGAATTTATTGTATACGACTGAAGACGTACCTATTTTACCCGACTATCACGGTGAAGCTAAAAGGAAGAGTAATGATTTTGGCAATCTAAGTATGTTCCACCGTATCGCCTAAGCTACTGAACCGATGTTCATGAATTAGGTGACAACATATTCCTATGGAACCCGTCTGCTGAAATTTTGCAATTTCTAACACTTTCTTCATTGTAATTTGTGCTAATGAATTGAATTTAATTTGATTGTATCTACAAAATTCAAATGATTGCTTTATACAAAATTGAAGAATAATTTTAATTTTCGGTATTTTTTCTATTTTTACTACGATCTTATCTTCTCTATGAAATGACGTGCCTTCGATGTATAAATAAGACGAGGTATTCTTCATGTCCATCCGTTTACGAAGGTATTTAGCTCAAACCTTTTTTTAAGAATTAGCTATTAAACTTTTTTTTTTAATTTAAATGAAGCTTTGGTAGTGAGTTAGATCGAGAGTTAGACCCTGTTATTTAAAATAATTGGATGTTTGGGTTAACTAAATGATGCAAAGGGCGTATGTTGTTTTCAATTCGCGTCACTTTATTAAGCTAAAATAATTCACCAGTTGTCGAGCTGTCGGTTTGAGTGACGGATCCATTAAAGTTTCTCTAATTTCGTGGTATCAAAGCTCCCGTCTTCTCCCCTCGGTTCTTCTTGTAATCATGTTTTATATGAATTATTCGATTTTACATTTACTTGCCATACAGAAACATGACAGGTTATGTTGAATCTTAAAAATTAAATTAAACATCGGATTTTGGCATAGTTGATGCAACGTCAAGTAAATTTATTCAATTAAAGTGGTGAAAGTTACTAATGCCAGCTTTAGTTTTGAAAAATATGGTAATTGGACTTTAGTTTTGTGCCCAATTCTAAATTATAAAGAAAACGAGGGAATGACTGGTGATTGCTATTGATTGTAGGCTATTATTTTTGATGTTATGTTCGTTGGTGTTATTCAAAATATCGAACGTTGAGAACTATTAAAAAACTAACGCCATGAAAATAACATTATTATTTTTAGAAAGAAGACAGATTTATAAATGGATCCACACTTAGATATGTACAAGAGATTTGCAAATGCAATTTGCAAATGAAAAACGAAATGCCTTTTCAGGAAAGTAACTCTAGTGTAGCGTTCGACGTTCACTGATTGATAGTAGTACTTCTTACTTCGACAGATGGCGTTAGGATCGATTTGGGTCGCAATATGGTTTCGTTACCAATGGTAGTATATAAAGTCGCATCCGTACTGAATTGTTGATCTTTCCAAAGGTTAACGGGGAATGATGATTGGGTTCTACACGCTTTTGCGTGAGGTCCACTGCCCATTGTTACGCTTTGAGTGGGCTAAAGCCTTTACTGACCCCTAAGTTTCGAAAGATTCATGCCTTAGTATTTAATAAATAAAAGTAGATCATAAAAATGTATGTACGCGCTCAGTTTCCTTTTTTTCAGCTCTGTTTTAGGAAAACACCACGTGTCGAAAAATTGAGCTACCACTTTGGTAATAATTGATCGATTAACTTGTTCAAAGTGTTTTTGTTTGTATTTAGAATAATATTGACAATTATAAATATTAATATGTTTCCAAAAACAGATTATTTTCATTTGACGTCATATTATGTGATAGGAGTGTTTGTATTATTGCTAATACTACGTAATGTACTCTTGTATCATACTGTGCGTCACTTCGCACGCTAAATTAATTCAGGACACGTTCGGTATTACTAGCGCCGGTGTAGGCTTTACTTTGTATTACTTTAAATTTCTCTCAGCATTGACCTACATTTTATAAGAAAACATTGATAACAATTTTACTTAATTATAAAAGATAAACGCTCAAATTGTCTATGTTACGAAATGCCTTATTGTTGTTTGTACGTGTAATCGATATTTTATTAATTGTTTTTTAAAGGAGGTGGCTAATTTTGTTGTATTCTTGATTTGTAATCATGAACTTTTTGGGAAAATGCAGTTTCGGTTTCAACTGTATGTGATTAGAAACATTAACATGTTTCTTGGTATTTTCTAAGTAATATTCTTGTACCATTGAATGTGTGAGACTTATTCGCAGTCTATTAACATTTCAATGCTTACGAATTCGCGGTCACGAATTTCTCAGGACCTAGGACGCATCATGGGCGTGTTGTAGTAGGTATCTTAATAGAGGCTTATCATTATTAGGGCGCTTTTATAACAATAACTCCTTAACAATAATAAGTTCCTTTGTTTATTGAGAAAATTTTTTTTGGTGCCTCGCCTTATGTTTAGCGATTACCGCCGCCCATGGACAACACCACCAGAGGCGTCACAAGTGCGTTGCTTGATGGTTACAGTCGATTAATATTGCGCTAGACGCATCTAGCGACTTCTAGTGTATTACTGCATGAACGAAATTCTTATGTAGAGGTGATTTATTAGGTATCTGCTATTTTAGACGATTCTGACTATTTTAAAACATTTTATGTTTTAATATTGTTTAAACTCATTACATTTTATGCTACAGGTCGCCGGGCCCTCGATATAGGCCCGGCGACCTGTACTATACGTTCAAAAAAGAAAGAGAGAAGAGAGAGAGAGAGAGAGAGAGTGAGACATAATAGAAAACGTTTTCTACCTGTTTATAGGTAAGCTATTATCCGCTACAAGTAGTGTTGGCATGTTTAAGAAAGCGTGCTTATAACTCTAGCTGCGTACATACACACATACATACAGACATAAACGTTACACAGTACGAGTCATTTTTATACCTATTTTTCTTTTATATCTATTCTTTTTTTATATCTATTCCTTACTGAATGAAGCCTTTTTACTTCGAATTGATTATAACAACATTGTTATGAACAGTATTTACATGAGTCAATGCGTACTATATCTCCGAAAGGGTAAGCCGCAGCCCTGGTTCTTGCCGTAAAGCAGGTGTAAGCCCCCAAACATAAGCCGGTTTTTATATTATAGTTTTGCCATTAAGATTTATTTTTGTAGGGTTCAAGCGATGTTGTAAATATCTAGAAAAACACAATTTTGAGCGTCTTCAGTAACAATAGTTTTACAGTTTTATCAACTAAACGTTAAAACGAATTCAACGCTCTCGCAAATATATAATTTAGTTCGCTATTCGTTGTTGTGTTGTTTTTTGCATAGCTGTAATTGCAATAGTAAAGTTTAGCTTTGACAACTGCGAGCGGTGATGCAGAAGCATGCTGTATTGTTGCATTGTCTGCATTCGCAATGAGTGACCACTAATCTTGGATTCTGCGTATGCTTTCCAACAGGCAGAGAAGAATCATTTTCGCAGGCTCATACATATTAAAAAAAAAAAGCGAAATATTTTTAGACTGCACATTTTGTTTAGATGTCACCGGCTCAATTGTTAATTTAGGTTAACTTGTAAATAGCCGCAAGGGGGGACGTTACGCGTGTGCCGTACGTCGCCTAAATTGAGAGTTTCACCATCAGACGACGGAGCCCGCTTCAGTGCGGGCAGGCGCTGGGAGGGGTCCGGATAGCGTAAGAAAGCGGTTCCCGGATCTCTCCCGTCTCAGGCGCAGAGTGGCACACCGTGTGGTTTAAGTCGGTTCGATTCCGATACACCGCCCCGCCGCAAACCCCGTTGGGGTGAAGGCCCGAGGGGGTTCCCACACGTAAGAAAACAAAAAGGTTAATTTGTAAATAGTTACGTCTTGCCTCAGAGTCGAAAAAAGAATCGTTGTATCTGTTTTTTTTCTCTGTACTAGAAATAAATCCTTGATTAATTCAAAGGGGAGTTTTACATAAGGGGGATTTACATATGTATATAATATATTCATGTTATAGTAGAGGAAATCCGAGAATTTCAAACACTTCTGTGCGAAGCCGGTCTGGGTCGCTATTGAAACATAAAAACACTCGGACTAAGAACTACAATTTATAGATCTAAATGTGTTTTCCCATGTGAGGATCGAACCCACAACACTCAGCATACCTAGTAGGAATGTTCTGGAATGTTGGCCTAGTGGTTTCAGTGGTCGACACACTTCTTCCTACTGCGCCAAGTGTTGTGGGTTCAAATCCTACATGGAACAACACTTTGTGTGATCCATAAATTGTTGTTCTAAGTCTGGGTGTACTTTGTATCCGTTTCATGTATGTTTGTAAAGATTCCGTGACACAGGAATGTATATTCCTAATACGGGCGTTGTCTTTTTATCATCATCATCATCATCATCAGCCTATCGCAGTCCACTGCTGGACATAGGCCTCTCCAATTTCACGCCACTTAGTTCGATCTATGGCTTCTCGCATCCAGCTCCTGCCAGCCGTCTTGCGCAAATCATCGCGCCACCTGGCTTGTGGACGTCCTACACTACGTTTGCCGAGACGCGGTCTCCACTCAAGAACTCGTTTACCCCAACGGTTATCGGTTCTTCGGCAAATGTGGCCAGCCCACTGCCACTTCAGCTTGCTAATCCTGTGGGCTACGTCGATGACCCTGGTTCTTTGTCGGATCACCTCGTTTCTAATGCGATCCCTTAGAGAAACGCCGAGCATATACCTCTCCATTGCACGCTGAGCGACTTTGAACTTATGGACCAGTCGAACCGTCAGTGTCCACGTTTCGGCTCCGTATGTCATTAGGGGTAGGACGCACGCATTGAAGACTTTCGTCTTAAGGCACTGTGGGATCGATGGTGAGTTGTCTTTTTAACAAAAAAAAAATGTCGGTGATGCGACGACCTAAGCTTTACACTTCCGTGCAGTTAACTTATATTGAGTGTTGCCCATAGACAGAACTTTCTTTATACCTTGATCTTAAATATCAAGAAAAACAAAACTTTTTGGATTACTTATATAATATTTTTTGTGTTTTTATCTAGTTTTAGCCTTTTTAATTACGTTACTTATTTTTCGAAATACATATTGTTACAGGTTAGGGTCTTTACATTTATATGATTAAAAGTGTTGTTTGTATTTTGTAGCATAATTTGTATGATGTAAATTACTGGAATAATGTCAGAAGTGCCAATATGTAAAATATTACTCCAATGGGGATTTGCCGAAGCGAAATGAACATATTTAGTGTACCTTGTCACGCTGTTTAATTTATCTCTCATTTTGTCTAAGTATAAGAGACCGACGCCTTAATTTAAAATGTAAATTTTAATCTGGTTTTTTGGTCCATGACTTTTTTTTTCAAACCATAAACATCATTGCTTATTAAATTTTATTTTTGTCAATCGTTTGTTTCTACTTCCACAGTGTTTATTTAATTACTTCGATGTGGAACTGTGGAATTTAAGACGCATTTAATAATATAATGCATTTACTGCACTTGCTAAGTAATCAAGCTTAAGCCTGCATTGGCCTGCAACAAACTTCGCGAAAGAAAGAATAACATTATGGATAAGTTAACACGCATTTTGTTCTGTACAAAAATAAACTAAAGAACACAAGCAAATAACGGAGACTCTTAACACCGAATTAGAAGGATGACGTCATCTACACGACGCCATCTATTGAGTGGTGAAACAGACTTACTGCCACTTAGTTCTGTGTACACACAATCAGTTGTAGTACACCTGCTAATCACTTAGTAAGATATAGAATATTTAAATATTTAAAATAAAATTATATATTAACCTTAACCCTACTTTGTTATTAATTCGTAATGATTATAATTAGAAAAAATCTTAAAGTAAAATAAAACTCATTGTTATTATCTAGATTTCTTTATTATTTCTTAGCAAACCAAATAAAAAATAAATAGTTTTTGGTATAAACGAAATTATGAGCGTAAAAGAATCTGTTTTGCAGGAATTGCATGACTAAGATTCTCGTAAAGTAGGCCGTGTAATACATTTTACTAAACGACAATAGCTGAAGCGAAAGTTAAGTGATTCAACAATATTTAACTACTCGCGTCTCATAAGTTATGATAATGATATATTTCTGCTTTCTCTATAAATCATATCACACGTGCGGTCATAATAATTTATCAACGAATCGATTATTAATCCGATATTTTATGACGAAATTGAAAACTCGGTTTTTGACTAACGACCTTTCATTAAATAATAAAATTGCATATTTATGTATAAATTTATTTAGAAAGTCCCTTTCAATATTTTATTCCCGTAATATGAGCGAAATTAGTACCTTTATTTATTATGTCCAATGTGTGTTATTTTCGAAATTGTTGTAAAATAATATTTTTGCTAACAAAGCAGATTTTTTATTTGTACACATCACAAAGTTGAGTGACCTAGAGTGCTATAACTACTACGTCAGTTTTTTTACAGATACGCACACAAGGTTTAAATAAATAAATTTACATAATATTGTATTTTAGATATACTTATGAATAACTTTGACTATGCTCGGCTTTTCTGTGAGAGATCGCATCAGATATGAGGTGATCCGCTAGAGAACCAAGGTCATTGACATAGACTGGCCCACAGGATTAGTAATCTGAAGTGGCAATGGGCTGGCCATATTAGCCGCAGAACTAATAACTGTTGGGGTCAACTGGTTCTTGAGTGAAGACCGCGTCTTGGGAAACGTAGTGACGGACGTCCACAGGCCAGGTGGAGTGATGATTTGCGTAAGACGGCTGGCAGGAGCTTGAAGCGAGAAGCCGAGGATCGAACTAAGTGGCGTGAAATTGGAGAGGCCTATGTCCAGAGTGGACTGCGATAGGCTGATGATGATGATGATGAACTTTGACTATGCGTCTATTACAGATGTCGTAAAAGCTGACTGAGTGGGCAAACTACACAATACAAAAACGCAGCAATGAGAAGGAATGCTTGATGAACTCATCTGGCTAGCGTAGTAAAGTTGGTCGAAAAGACCTTTGTCAGAGGAGACCAAAGTCCAGTAGTAGACGATTAAAGGCTGTAAATGATGCGTCATTGTAAGTCTTAAGTCTAATACTATAGGAAAGAAACTGGTGTGTCGTGTAGGTGTGATCTAATCGACTCACTAGCAAGTATGCCGGTCGGCCTACTCACGGACCGCTAGCAATGTGCGTGGTTGTTCCACTTGCTCACAATACTGACCCTAACATTATCACATTTGCATTTTACTGTATCATCATCATCAAGAATTCTCACATGCCAAGTTTACTTTGCGGTGGTAAAGGCTAAAGACGCTTTTGCGGGGAGTAGATTTTAGATCTAAAAATACAAACATATACGAAGAAATACTAAGAAATCAGAATCACGGGTGGCTAGTTTCTAAGTTTTTGTACGAACAAGGCTCATAAAAATTATATTTGACTCAAGATTAAATATGACTTTCTTTTTGTCTACTCAAAATTTGTTCTCTTTTTCTGTTAACCTTTGATTTATATCAAAGATTGTATTCCACCTTCTCTTTGGCTTATGTTTATTTCACTTTTCCGATTTTGTTACCAACAAAAAGACAAATACTCAAAAACTACAGTTGTATAAGTTAGTTAGTTTGGACATATCGAAATCCAGTCACAACTATTTACATATTCGTTTTAAATATCCAATTCGGTGATTGCCAATCTGATAATCCGTATAGACAAACCTGTACAAACTGATACGGCAAACGGTATGCGGGTAGCCAATACCGAGCAGGTGCTGTTGGAAAACAAGTGGCTATGTTTACTTAGGACTCGATAACGCTTCTGCCCCGGTTTGTACTTGCTTTGTAATAATGCTAAGCCTACCTAGTATAAATACAATATATAATATGTGTACACACTTTATGAAAACGGTGTAATTCAACGTAAAAAAACTATTTTAATAACGATTCTTTACACGTGGGTTGAATGAATATACAGTAGCCCTCGTAAAGTTAACGGGACTTTGTAATACTTAATTTTATTATATTGTGTGCGTTAATTTAATACGTGGATACAAGTTTAAAAATGTAGATTCGGGCTTTGTGCATAAAATTGTTTCTTAACAATGAAAATCATTTATTTCGATCGGTGTGTCGAACTTCCCAATAATAGAAATCAAAACTTAAAAAGTTAAATTTTGCGAAAAACTAACCTTGAGTTTTACGTTTATCTATACTAATATTAATATATTGGTTGGTAATCTTCGGATGTACTGATCCAATCCTGAAAATTCGTTCACTTACAGAAAGCGGCACTATTCAGGATATAGGTTTATTTTATTATGATTGAACAAAGAATTCAGTTAAAAATAATAGTATTTGTAAATGAAGTCGAACAAAAGCGGGCGGTTAATGCCCAACGAGGTGGGCACGGGTCGGCTAGTTAAACCATAAGAGGAATCATGAAAAGAGACTTAGTAAAGATATATATGTATAGTATCGCATACTTTACTCTTTACTACGTTATATGTAAAAAGATTATATGTTTTACATGGGTTTGCAAACTAATTCAATATAATATATAATTGAATTACTTTTATAGGTTTTCATTCGATAATGAATGTCAATGATTCGGATTATGATTTCGAAAATGATTAGAATAATGATAGAAAGAATAACGCTTTAAAATACAGTGTTTTCTATTTTACAAATAGAGACTAAAATTAAGCACTTCACGCTTTTTAATTTTATTATTTCTATTTTAGTAAAAATTTTTCACACTAATTTATTTATTTGAAATTTACCCTATTTACGGGTAACTTTCAAATAGATAAATTAGTTCAACAGGAAAGTACGTACCCGCCATAAGTACTAGGTTATTATAACTGTCAAAGTATAATTATAAATTTTTATGAGATGGCAACCATATTTACAGTCTTAAGTTTTCTTAGATTTTTCTTTAATTAGTAATGAAAAATGTGGATAAGATGAAATGGACCGTCTTTCGAAAAAACAAAAAAAAGATCTAAAGATCTCCTGTCAAGGTGTACTAGATTTATTTAAAAATAATTTACGTCACCATGTATGTCTTATGTTATCGTCGTAATATATATTAAACTAGCCGCCCTTGCCCACTTCGTCTTAACTGCCCGCTTTTCTTCCACTTGATAGCTAAAACTGTTAAATGAATTTTTTGTTAAACCATTACAAAATATGGCCTATGTTACTCCTGAATAATGTCGCTTTCTATTAGTGTGAGAATTTTCCGGATCGGATCAGTACTTCCGAAGATTACCCCCCTACAACCATACAAACGAAGTTAGAAACTTAAGCACTTTATAACATTAGTACAGGTAAAATTTTAATTCATGTATGTCTTCGCTATGTTGCTGACATATATTTATTAATATTTATAGAGACGGCTTAATAATTGTGTAAATCACTTATTCAGTATAAATACTTCAAGCTCTATTTACTTTGGAACTAGATGGCGTTGTGTGCTAGATGTCCGAAATATTCTTATTTTTATTTGGCATGGATATATTTTATCAAAAGTCTTAAACCCAGTAAAGAACAAGGACACGTTAAATTCAACAACAACCTTAAATACTCCGGTATTGGACATGGACTTCTCCGTAGCAAGAAGGTTTAATTTTTTTTTTATTTGAACACCGTATAGCTTTGGTTAAAGATTTAACAGAATAAAAATATGTGCTGTATTTGCGGCAAAATCGCTTCGGCGTGCTAATTGGTTTAATTTATAACTAAACTACGTTTAACTGCCTTAAATTAGGATTTCACTACCCTGGATTGGGTGTCAAAAAAACAAAACTTATTTACGAATACTCCTGGTATATTGTGAAAGTAACAAATGCCGTTATTCGATATGATATTTTTCGAACCGTTAACCTTTTGTTTTCATTCAACTGTCCTCGCTTTGTTCTCCTAACGAGAAATTTTGAGCTTCAATGATTTCCATATGAAGCGCGTCTTTCTTTCTGGAATGGACTTTCAGATTTCACAATTTACCTGCAATTTTGCTGCCGAGAGAAATAAGTTCTTCTCTTCTAGAATTAATTTCTAACTACTATACAATATTTGAATATTAAAGTACTAGAATAAGTACAAGTGAGCTGAGAACGTATTAAAAAGTATTTAATGATCATAAATACTGACCACTATGTACAAATGAATTCGTATAAATAATAGAACGATTTTCAAAGGCAAAATGTTTAGTTTATAAGAGAGGGAAAAGTTCTGACGTATTTTTAAATGTTGACGTTGAGAGACGGACAAGTTTCTACCGATTATTCTGTCAATGTGGAGTACCTCAGTCCCTTCTCATTATCGAAAATAAGCTTCTTTTCAATTGATTCCATATGTTTACATATAACATTGCTCCTCTTAAGATTATAAACAATTTAGGTTGAATTCTTTTTACTGTATTTTCTACAGTGTGAAAAAACTAAAATGAAACGCTATAAAAGTGATTTAAATGGAAACAACGAGGTTCTAACGCATTGTTTGCATTGCTCACATATAAGCCGTATACCGTTATAAGTTGTTATGAGAGAGACGACCAAGAAATGTATCACTAATGCCGGCAATGCTAGCTATTTGTCGCGAAACAGTCCCGTTCACTGTAAACCCGTTGTTGATTCGTGACTTTTAGTCAGTATTAAGAAATAACTTTTGATTAGAAACTAGATTCAATGACAGAATATAACATCATTTAATCAGATATGTATGGTTTTTTCGTCTATTATTTATATGTATGCATTATATGTATGCGAGTATGCATAGAAAATGGGTCTCAATATCTGTGTAGTATTATTAAAATATATTTTAGGATTTTTTTAACATTTAACCCAGAAATAGTTTGATGCTTAAGTAAATGTGGTACTGCATTCTTTATACACAAAGATGAATGACTAGAAAAAACTGCACTCGATGTAGCTGGATAATCGATGAAAATGCCAGCTTAAAGCTAAAAATTTTATCAGTATAAAGCTTAATTAGGCTTAAGTTTTAATTGAAAGAAAAGAAGACATTTTAACATGATATAGCATGTCATCTATTGCAAAATACGGAATTTGTAATATTCAGAAGGTGTTATACAAAACTCTTATAGCTTGGGATATAAGTTTCCAGATGTCTCCTACTTTATAGGGCTCTGGGGTCAGAGACACAAACGATTCTTCAACTCGCGTTAAGTGTGTATCAAAATATGGTCATGTTATAATTTAATTTTATATATATCATTAAGAAAAAGTGTGGAAGCTTTTAATACATCAATGCGATAATAGGAAGGCTATACCGAAAATGACTTGCGAAAGGATGGTTCTAACATTCTTGTCAGAAGAAAATAACACAGTCGTAGGTAGTCGTAGGCTGTTCGTGTATCAAGGAGTTATTTGAAGAAAAAGCATTTTACTCGTTTTATCGTCATTATTGTTTTGTTTTGTAGAAATTGATCATGGTTTCTATTTAAGTCCCATGTCGTGTACGTTTAATTAAGCGTGTCACGGTAACTGTAATGACAGAAATGTTGGCAACTAACAGTAAATGTGGGCAGAAAGCGCGACTTAAACTCCCTATGATTAGACGTGATGCGTAGCGAAATGACTCGTGGTCAATAGAACACCACAACCCACTCGGATAAATAAAAGTAGCAAACATGAGACCGTTAAATGTTATTTTGTAAGTTCTAGTACAATAAATATTAGTAAATATTGGATGACATTTCCTGATAATTGTCAATATGTCAACAAGACTATTTTTGAGTTTAATTAAAAAAAATATCGAAAAAAGATTGAAAAGATCAATAAGCCCGAAAGCGTGGGTCACCATGCGACATTATTGCATTGTCTGGATTTGGAAAGAGTATGATGACCATTACTCTTGATTGTACTCATGCTTTGAAACAGCAGAGTAAAGTAACTTTGGAAGGCTCATATATAAAAACAAAAAAGGAAATGCTTCTTAGAGTAGAAATGTATTACATACATCTACGTAGTAAAATTTTAATTGTTTTAAATTTAACTTTTACGTTAATTTCCAATATCTGCTGCATTTTTTTTAACAATACTTGGGCAGTGGCAGTGTTAGTCGACCAAAATATCGTCAGATTGTATAAGATTGCCTGTAATGCACTGGTCGCAATAATTTGGCCAAATTATATAAACATAATTGAATAAAACCTTTTTTTGTTTAATATTGTTTTTAGTTATTATATCATATTAACGGGGTTACCACTGTAATAGTGTTACAAAAGTGACCCTGTTAATATGCAATAAAATACTTGAAATATAGTGAAATCTACAATTTTCATTACTATCTCTTTAAATGTTTCGAAATTGTTAACAAGCCTTTGCTTATTTTATCGAGCTCATCTCTTGCCCAAAATGTTGTTATAATGGTTTTTCCTTTTTTTCCTTTTAGATAATAACAATACCAAAAATTTATGATTTGTATAGGTCAACTTTTGGGAAGAAAAAAATAGCGGAAATGTGACGCTAAACGCAGGAAACTGTACGAATCAACAAATGTGTGTTAAGATTAGGTTTATTTCATCTCGCACATACTAAGGCAAAGTTATCAACGGTGGTGGGCCCCATTAATTTAAAAGTTAAAAAAAAAATACCCAAGAATATAAAGCGACTTTCCTAATACGAGCACACGTAAAGGTGTTGAAAATAAAAATTATATGTATAATATCACAAAACAGTAAAGGTAACGAAGTTCAGAATGTATATCATTAAAAATTATTCCTACTCCAATCTCTACCCAGAACTCGGTAGACGATTGTTGTACTTACGAGTATATTATAACACTGAGCAAGTAACCACAGCGGCTTTGATCACTATCTGTACTTAATTGCACCTCTGACAGGCCTCTACGTGAACAAAATTTACCTATCATAAACATGTACTGTGCAACAGAAAATTACCGGCAGTGCTTAATGGATGGATCCTAGAGAGTTGGTGTATAATGGCGAAGCGTAATACCGCTGCCGTTACCGTTTTGCCGGGAAGCGAAGGGCCTGTGTACGGATGTCTTATAGATACCTATTCTATATACTTTTAGGTAACTTCCTCAGATTTATGTTTAATATATTTTTTTTTAATTTTAATGAGTATGAGTATTTTCCTTTTTCCGTTTATTTGTAGTTTTTATGATGATTAAATTCATGACGTAAATCTAAAATAGACCAATGCATCGGAAACTTAATTGACAGCTTGTGATACTGATCCCAGTACATTAACACGAGAGTTTTTCTCAATAATAAAGGTATATCTATCTAGTCATAGTATGTTATAGGACTTAACTTAAGCTAAACCAACAACCAGTTCCAGTTACATATCGATAGCATGCTCGATATTCTTCTCTTTTCATCACCTTCCCTTTTAATTTACCAATATTCCATTTTCAAAGTACTTTTTTAACGACAATAGGCTTGCTTTATAATTTTAATAGGTACGATCTGATGCAACACATCAACGTTAATATTATTTCTAGAATCCACGTGGTTTCGTGTGTTTTCTTAAATTGCTACAACACAGAACATTCATCGTATCTACATTGTGAAAAATTAACCAACTGTGAAACACAGCGGGTTTCCTTTTTACGACTCACTGGATTTGTCGTTGCCTATAATTTGAATCCATCTTCCTTACTGAAGTTTTTACTGGATATGTAAACGACTGTATTGTAATTTAATACAAATATGTAAAGCAAAAGTGAAGCCATAGCTAGATTTTATTGAAATATGTATGTTGCGCATTCGCCGAATAAATAAACCATACAACTAGATTAATGTTTTGAGAGTTATGTATATACGGAGTGTTGCAAAAAATTGTAATCATACAAGGTTAGAGTATTTCAGCATGCCCAAAGGGGCTAGCAGTGGTGTGTTAAATATTGCGCTTAAATTTTACTTATACTTACAAGCTGGCAAGCCTTTTGTTATCAACTGAGTAATTACTTTGGCAATTAGACGGAATAATTTGGAGTTCGATATGGAAGGAAAATAAAGAGAATAGTTTAATTATTTCAGTAATTGAAACTGACAAATAAAAGTTAAAATTATAAAGATAGTAAGAATTGTTTTGAAATTTCCTGTTATGCCTATTAGAAAAAATAGAGAATAAAAAAAAAATATTACATTTAAAAACAAAGCCAGCTAATTATTTAAAGTTCCAAAAATTTCCCCTTATGTATATCTGTAACATCCCTGTATAATAAAAGGACTCATCAAATCCCGCCCAATCAGCTTAAAGGTTCGCCTACTTTACCCATATTGGTCATGAAATACGTGACGAGATCTACACGAATTAGCATATTCATTGGACGGGTTTCCGACCTATTTGTTCATTTGAATTTTATTAAAGTGAAATCCAAGTGTTATGAATTCTCTCTGTGTATTGGTTATAAAAAGTGGACGACGCAATGAGTCGTAACCGATCGGATGTTGAGATGCGCAGACAGATTCTGATACTGTCGAGTGCCAATGACGGTAGCAACGCATCAGATGCAGGTGGCGAATGGCCGCAATGTTGAACGACGCGAGACCGCCTCGAACGTATAAGATGTATCACGCTGCGGTCGGATGCTTCGCCTTATGTTTATGTTATAAATTGCTGCAATTTGGAAATAAAATAACATTTTAGCCATTATCTTCTACTTCAGAAGCATATAGCTAGTCATTGATGATAAGCACAATCGGAAGTGTAGCATAATTTGGAACATGACGGTAAACCAATGAATAAATATGAATCTTAAAAATTTAAATCGAGCCAAATCAATAATTTTGGTGAGCAGTATTATTTTAAATTTGTGTTAGCCACACGCCGCAGTTTCAGCTATTCTTTAAGTTAACTAAAATATATATCTAAATTAAAATACAGTGAAAAAAAAAGATATGAAATGGTGTCACGCGAAAAATATATACAAAAATGTGTCTTAATTAAAAATTTAAATAAAATGTTTTTATAGAAAAAAAATTATCAGTCTTAATAATTAGACTTTTTCCATTACTTTTATATTGTTTATTCGACAAATAGTTGAAGCTTGTAAGAAATGGATTTCCAAATATTTTTCTGTTTAAAATATTTTAAATATTTTTCTAATTTCTTTTTTGCGGAATAGGGACCAAACGAGCAGACGTGTGGGCCTCCGGTATCCTTACTCACTCGGTAAAACACAGCGCAGGCGCTGTTTCACACCGGCTTTCTGTGAGGCCGTGGTATCATTGCGGTCGAGCCGGCCCATGCATACCGAAGCGAGGGTCTCCCACGGATAGATAAAGTTTTATTTAGTTTGAAATTATATTCCAAATAACATATTATTACGATTTATTAATCACTTATAACAATTTAGATTTTTTATGCGCACAATTTAAGAAATTCTGGACATTCCTTAAATATCCTCAGTATTAAATATCTCAAGTTTCGGCCCTTTCACAGCCAGTTAATTTTTATTATGCATTTTAGATTTATAAAGTCTACTCTATCAAAAATAACAGATTTTACTAAAATTATTACGACAATAGATTAATTTATTAGGTTTCTATTCTACTATGGGATCCCACAAATGACTTTTCTATAAATAAATTGAATAGGTCCAATTTGATATATGTACGTCACTGATGTAACGTGTTTGTAGGGCCAATGACGTAGGTGAATCACGCAAGTCCGATCCGCATGAATGTCCTACAATGTTAGTTAATCCAGTTTTATGGTCTATAGTGGCAATGGCAACCGTGACTTAGATGAATATTGCATCTGTGCCGGGTCACTGAACTATTCCACCTCAGGAACAAAAAAATACGAGATATCTGTTAGAAACGCTGTTTATACATAAATTGTCGCACGCCACTATCAAACAGCGAATGGAAATGTATATGCAACATTTTTTCACACAGTTCGGTGAATTAATTAATCGTGTTTGCACATAAAACTGACTAGATCCTGTTTCTAAAATGTACTTGGTATTTTGAAAACAGGAAATCAAAAAGTTTAGTACAGTTAGAAATAATTAAGTGTCGTTCTGGTACAACCAGAATGTAAGAATATCAATACGAATTGTAAATAATACTACTAGTATTAGTAATGTTTGTTATATTTACAGTAATTTTTGTAGAGCTTTACAACTCACATTTAAACTCAAATATTCAATGCAATAAACAGGTACAGGTTTGTTGTTACTTCATCCAATACACAATGAGGCGACATATGTCGTGATTGTGTCATAATAAATTTTATTTCTTCGTCTTTCTGTATCACTCCTAAGCATCAGTGTTTAATTTATATATTTGATGTACGAAATATTTTTTTCTTTAAAAAAAAGGATATTTTCTTTAATTTGCGTTTAGTACCTTTCGTGCTGTTTATAGTTTCGTGTTTATCGTTGCTATGCGGCATTTCTACATGGCCTCTTATGTACTTTCTAAGCACAAACAGAATGAAATTAGTAACTAATACATTTATTTACCAAAATTAATCGCAGTAAATATTTGATTGTGCTGCTTAAAGGTTTTGTAGTACATACATATATAAAATATGATTATGATACCAAAATTAGGTGTCACATTGAGGCTGTATTTCTTGTTGTGTAAACTTTTTTACATATTTTTTTCTGTTTTTGACTTTTTTAAGCTTTTTTTGAACTCCTCCATATACAGTGCAACTGGGGCAAATTTTAAACTTGTCCATTCGCATAATTTTCGTCAAAAAGGGTACAAAATATTTTTCACGTATTAACATAATTATAATTTTTTACGATGATCCATTACGTGTTTATTCTGTAACAGTGCTTAGACAATATTCAATGGTATGTGTAGTGATGATTCGAAAAATAAAATCTATTATATTCTCGTATCACGTTGTTGCTTACGATTAATCCGATCCGATCTAACTTATTTTCACGTTATTTAATGGATATTTTGCTGGCGTGTCTAAGATAGAATAGTTAACATCATGCTTAGACCAATAGTAGCTTTAGAGATTGAATTGAATTAAAAGTAGATTGAGAGTTGAAGAGAAGTTGTGTGGGTTAGCCGCACAACTTCGTTTGCGTCTCTTCAATCTCTGAGTTTGAGTAATAAAATTAATTGATTAATAAGTTTTAATTATTAAGTAATTAATCAGAATTAGTTGATTAATAAAATTAATAATACTCTAATAATATGCCAGTATAATATCTTTAGTATTTCTAATCGACAATTTGATAAAACTTGATTTGGCAAAACTAATAAGGTAAAAAGAAATTAGTTTCTGTATATTAATACGAGTATTGAGTAATACCGAATTCTGCGAATTAACATTGATATTAGGCATGAAATTACATAATTAATTTACTAAAACAAATAATTTAGAGGATATAAAAGTTCTTAAAATGATTCAAGTTTTCATTTCCTCTATGGCAAATGACGCCATATTTTTAAAATAATAAAAAAAATCTCAGAAAATTTTGTAGAATAGTTATTTATAAATCAATCCCATAAGGTAAATAATACAAAAGTCACGTTATTTGTCGCTAAATTATTGACGAATAATTTAACAAAACTACTCACTATACAAACATATTCACCCCTATTGACAATTCTATCAAGAGCCAATTTATTAAACGTCCGCTGTTAGGAAGTTATTGTAACATCAACAGTAGTTAGTAAGTTGTTGATGAATTGCTAGTTTGCATGCAATAATGTATGAATGACACGTAGACAATGACGAGATAGGAGTTTGCACAATGTGGGTCCCACGGGTGCGGAGCGTCGGGCATGCGTCGTCATCTCGTACTCGACAACTAATCTACGGCACAGTTACCTCCTATTGTTTCAGGTCATTGTAGGGTTTTTGTTCACTTTTTGATCATGGGTGAAAATACCGCAAGAAATAAATCCGTAATCTGATTTATTGCGGTGTTTGGTGATATGTAATTATATATTCATAAAAAAATCTCTTTAACTTCTTAAAAATAATTTAGCAATTTTATCTATCTTTAATAATAATGAATAAGTTCTGATATCAATGTAGTTAAAGAAACTAAGTCGAAAATAACAATGCACTCTTTTACCAATTTTCGTGGAGATCGGCATACGATACAAACGATACCAGCTAGTCTCGTGCCATATTTTTGGGTAAGGAAGACGAAAGGATTTAACGAAATATCTGGGATACTTCAAGTGTTGGATGGGGAAACGGGAGATTTCAGTCGCTCAAAAGGCCGGGTCGCGTGTTTAGAGACTTCATAAGGACAAAGCCTCAAGTACCTATACGTAATATAAGAGATAATTTCCTCCTCTTTGGAAGTTTAAAAGTAAAACTTAATAACTTCAGCATTTTAAACTCTCTTTAAAGTCAGAAGGTTAATTTAAACAAATATTATTTGTAGATATTTACAAAGTTCGTTAATTAATAACTTTATGGCTGGGTGTTACGTAGTCTTGCCGATTCGCGAGAGGTAATTAAAACGCGTTCCCGGAGCGCAATGCGAGCAACCTACTCGTGAATTAATTGGCTACTGAATTTCACGGATAACACCTTCGTCGGTACAAACTGCGCAAACTGGCTGCATTCGGCCCACGTAAGTACGTACGGCTTCTACATTATATACATAAGTTATTGACCCGAATATTTCCATATATGTATGTGTTGTCTTAAATATTTAGAGATTTGTATATTATACCGGTGTCTTGCGTGGTATTATAATAATTTTGATTATCATTTCCTTAGACAAATCAGCTTTAAATAAATGTAAGTGCTATTAATCAGAGTACAAGTTTCATCTTGATTCAATGAGTGGTTATTTGTATCGATTACATAACGATTTTTGGTAATAGTAACAACAGTAACTAAGGTAGAAATCTTATAAATATTTGTATATTTATGTTACCCGAGGTACAACAACAACCGCAGGTAACGCCACGAGGCGAAGCTTATCTAAATAAATAGCAAAATTTTCTCTTTATATTATCAGCTACCTGCCAGTGAAAATTGGCCAAGCCGTTCTAGATATAAGCGGGAACAAACATACAGGCGAATTCAGTTTTAAAAATAGTTTTGAAGTAAAAACTTGTTTAGGCGCATTGAGCACTTTTTAGGTGAACTAAAAACAATTTTTGGTAGGGAGAAATCTTGTGACGTCGCGCCACCGCGTTACTGTCACCATCACCGACATGCTGATGTCACAAAATTTCTTTAGCCGCGTTGAGTACTTTTTGGCAGGGGCAATCCTTATGAGTTCGCGTTACCGCGTCACCGACATGCTGACGTCACAAAACTTCTGTAGCCGCGTTGAGTACTTTTTGGCAGGGGCAATCCTTATGAGTTCGCGTTACCGCGTCACCGACATGCTGACGTCACAAAACTTCTTAGCCGCGTTGGGTACTTTTTGGCAGGGGCAATCCTTATGAGTTCGCGTTAACGCGTCACCGACATGCTGACGTCACAAAACTTCTTTAGCCGCGTTGAGCACTTTTTTGCGTTCGCATCACCGTCACCGTCAAGTTCTAAGTTTTCACTTATTGCTATTAGTAAAAAAACTTAGTAGGTATAAGACTGCCAAGTTTTTTTTTATGTAAGTACCGTGAATATACGTACTTCTACATACATTTAGTGAAAGGCCGTTGATTTGAAATTACAAACAGATACTAAAATTTTATTTATGTATAGACTAGCTATCCCACGCAACATTGACCGCGTCTCCAATTGGCCATAGAATTTAATGTACCAATAAAATTTATATACTAGTTTTCAAATATGTACGAATTTCTATTTTACAATAATATTAGTGTCGTTGTGTCCATTGAAAAAGTTGTTTTGTAAAGAAGAGTAGGTATGTGACAGGGGGTTGTCGGCGACAATAAGCCGATCACTATTTTGTTTCTATTTGAGATCGTTGTTCTACTTTTTGCCCTATTTTTACTTTTATTCCATAGTAACCTGAAAGCCGGGCCGAGGCCTATACCCCTTCCCCTTCCCCCAGAAGCCGTCAACGCACTAGTGACGCCTCTGGTGTTGCGGGTGTTCAAGGGCGGTGACCGCCGTCGCTAAACATCAGGCTTAACATATAAAAAATATCATTGCAAAAAAACTTTGAAACAAACCATTTGTGGGTTTGTTTCAAAGTTCTGGCCAATGTGGTATATTTGGGCAAAACTTAATTTCTAGGGAGAGACCTATGTAAAGCAGTATACTATTTAATGATAATGTCTTATTACTGACATTATACAGCATGATGTAAAAAATTACATGGAAAACAAATTATATAAGAAAACATTCATGGATTAAAAAGTTGTTTTAATTTTAAAAGACGACGTTAATTTTAGCATATTATCTGAATTAATGTAACATTTAGAAAGTATTATTACCAAGCGATTCTAAGTTTTGCTAGAATATATTGATTAAACGATACTAATACATATCCTAAAGTCCTATTAAATTTAAATATACATTTCTAGTAGCTGCTAACATTAACATGAATATTTTTTCACGTAAGAATTGTATAAAAATATTGTTTTAGTATTAAATTATTAATGGGATACTTAAAATCTCTATTTAATCGCAAGCTGTAAGTATTTCTCTGCAAATTAAAACTGTCCTAGAAAGATAAAAGTATACAGGATGGCTATTAACGAAGTCGAAAGCCCGGAACTGACTTAGACAGTGTTAGCCCACCCTGTGTCGTCGCAGGGCGATTACCCCACCGGCCACCGCCACCGTTGCCGCCTCTACAAATACACTATTAAGTCGGCACATAAGAAAACTTTACCAAGTAAACAAACCACTAGAGGAAAACGAAATAGATTTTTCGACAAGATTCCATTCCCCCGAAACCATTTTTTACACTGCAAAATTAAATTTATCAGTCGTATAGAACATAAATTGGGTCACAATCCTTGACTTACCGGCGAACTAAGATTGCCGATGAGGATTCAGTATCAATATTCTATATTCTGTTTGGTTATACCGACAAACGATTTGATATAGTTTACATATTGTAACATGCTATTTTTGTCGCCTGTTTCATTTTTATATCACAATAATTTTGAGGTGTTTGTGAATTTTGTAAACCGATAAATGGAAAATATAGTACTCCATCTTATATGTATTCAAGACATATGATAGAAATTCATTTCAACGTTGTATAGATAATAATCTTTAAAATGAGGTATTTATAAATTCGACGAGTTTTGATAGAAATGAGAAGGTTTGATTATTCTAATTGATTGATAGAACTATTCTTTTGTTGTTTCTAAGGAATGATATCATCGTAGTATCTAGTATTGTTCCAATGCTCATCATTTTGTTATCAAATTATTACTCAGAACAAGTATACAGGCTTGTACTAGTTCTAAAGAAATTCCTTACACGAGTTTATTAAACAGAGTTTCAAAATTATCGAAATCCATGTATCGGAGAAAGTGTACAAATGGTATAGCCAGCACGTGAGATGTTGCGCACGATGGATCTCATGATTTTTATACCAATGACACACATACTTGGATAAGCATTTAAAATTACATTTTTATCTCATTGACAATCGGTTTCTCCAAATATAATAGTTCGTAGTTAATGTACCTTTAACTCATTAACTCTTATTGTCATTATATTTAGCATTAGCTAAGCTCAGTGACAGTGGGTAATGCCGCAGGTTAAAGCTTGTTTTAAAAAAGTAACTTAACCTAAGTTACTCCTTACATCATCAGCTATCTGCCAGTGAAAGTTCTGTCAACATTGGTATAGCCGTTCAAGAGATTAGCCGGAACAAACAAAAACAAGACGAACAGACAAAAATTTTAAAACTTTTTTGTTGAAGTTTCTACTTTTATATGTATTACGTGGAAAGTTGTTTATTTAAACCAACAGACACTTCATACTTCTATATTTGTATAGATAGGTTCCGAAGTGCATATTTATTTTTTAAAAATCATCTCACGAGGTTTTATCCTTCATCTCTATCTTGTAACAACTTCTCAAACTTTTCTAGTGTAAAATAATTTCAAGTGGAGTACTTCTGTAGTTGAATAATAAAAATACNAAAATACATATAATTTAGTCAATAATGTAAAAAAAAAGGTGGATGCTTGAATTAAGATTTGAACCAACCACTACTTAACTTGGAGTGATTGAGTAGTGAAGACTTTTTGAGTAGTAAAGTAACTGTTTCAATATTTTTTCTGCCACTAAATAGTTGACTCGGACAGGCCTACATATACCTTGAAGTGAGCAAAATGCTATGCTAATGGCTGGATGAGCAATTAATTTTCAAGTTAGAGCTTAATCTATATTAAGCACTTACAATTATGCTACTCACAAGCTGCTACAAGATAGATCTTGACACTTAGGACACAAGAAAGTGCGGCATCTTTCTTGTGTCTTTAGTGATTTTCTTACTGCGTATAATCCTTAACAAGTGGGTCAACGCACGAAGAAATAATTTTCTATCTTTCTTAACATACCGGCTTTCTAACAGAAAAGTATCGATTTAAAAACTTACCATTTTGGAAAAAGACCAGCGGGTCAGCCAAGTAATCCTTAAAACTGCTCACTTTATTTAAACACTCTCACTGTGTTTTACGAATTTTTTTTTGTTTTTTAAATCACTTAAGACTTTTCATTATTAGGTCACAACGATCGAAACTCTCACACTTTCAGTCTCAGGAACCGGTATAATACATAGATAGACCGAAGTCAGTCCATGTCTGCGGTGGATGCGCTCGCGTTTGTCGTCGGCGTCGGACTGTTGGCCGCCACCAGAGCCCCCACCAAAGCTGCCTGACCTACACCTAGTTGATGCTAGCGCACCGGCTCTGGTAAACAAATGGTTCAGCGACCGATTGTACGTCGAATGTCTTGCAGATGTGGCCTTAGTGGCATTCGCCTTCTGTCCGCTTGCTGCCGCATTTGTAATTCAATGTGATAACGGTTCCGAGAGCGTTCGCGCGTTTAGTTACGTTCCCGTTGATTCTGGGTCGTGGCACAGTAATCGAGACCGATCACTTAGATACCGGTTGATAGTCACAGTCTTGAGAATGGAGAAGGATACATTAGGGCCTTGCACTTCCTTTAATAACATTTGCCTCATTTGGGTTTTTAGTAAGCTAGTGTCTTATGCGTCATGGTGGCTTTCTATTTGAGGATATATGATTGTCTATATTAACATTAAGTTTAAAGTGAAAGTTCAAACGTGTTAGCGTATATACATGATATTTGAAATGTTAAAAGTTATTTAGCATGTCGTAATATTCATAATACATACTTGCAGAATGAAAACTACCTATAGTAAAAGGTTCATTTTGTTATATAAAATTTTTACAGGATTTATAATCCTTGGTTCATAAAAAACAGTTCAGATAAACAGTTTTTTTATGGTATATGGGGCAAACAAGCAGACGTATCGCCTGATGGTAAACGATTACCGCCGCCCATAACACCAGAGGTATCACAAGTGCGTTGCCGGCCTTTGGGGAATAGGGAGGGAGATATGGGGAGGGATTGGGGTATGGACCTCCGGTATCCTCACTCACTCAATGAAACACATCGTAAGCGCTGTTTCACACCGGTTTTCTGTGAGGCCGTTGTATCACTTCGGTCGAGCCGGCCCATTCATGCCGAAGCATGGCTCTCCCACGAATAAACGAAAACAAAGCTTTCCGTGTTAACTTTAAAAAATACTAAATATGAAACTGTACCTAACTGTAAATACATTAATATCATAAGAGGCATTTTAAAAACTATTAAGCATTCCTGGCAATCCGCTTTAAACATTCCTTTAGACAGATCATTCGGCTTTTTTAAGTTATGGAGTAATTTGCTGATTAAAGTAATTTCAACTTAAACCCTTAATAGTTTAAAAGACGATAGTGTTAGTATGGTGTTGTTAGTATACTATTGTCTATCATCTGATATTCCAGCGAGTCATCAACATCCAATAAGACAAGGTTAGGTTCGATAAGCGAAGAAAATCTACGCGAATAAGTAGTATTCGTCAAAAATCGAGAAAAAAAATTGAATATAATTTGTAGATACGGATATGTACTTCAACTTAAATCGATTATAAGAGGTTCTTAACAGGTACTCGTATATAAAGATCTGTGTATTCTTTGTTTTCCTGATTGAAAGTAGAAAGCGTCCGATACCCGAAGTTAATTGCGATAGCTACTAACTCCTATAAAAGTTGTGTATGTAACACGGATGATATTGACTTGCCGGCTATCCTACTTCTTTTCCCACATTCCTTCCGTAAATACTTATCGGACTTCAATTTTCTAATATAGCGCGTATATACAAATGTTTAACGTGTATTGCTTTTTTTTGATATAATTTTTTTCTAAACACATTTTGTTGTGTCACATTCCTCAAATGAAGATGTAAACTTCTGTATCATTGAGAGGATGGTCTAAGAATTGTCACACGAGGATGTAAATTACGAGTACTACAAACTCCAGCGCTCACTAAGGTATATTATATGTTTGAACTTTTGTTGTATTGAACAAATTTTACTTTTTTACCCATTTGAGACAAATTAACATTTTTATAAGTTAAGTTTTAGATCTAAATCAACTGTTTAAGAGAACCACGCGAATCAAATGTACTTAATATTTATCTTGAAGTTTTTAGCCAGTTGAGTATTTTGATTTTTTTATTGAGTTGGATTTCCAAACTGGTTTGTAATATTTTGCTAAAGAAATTCTAACAAATCTCTGAAAAATGAAGTGATAATCGGTAATAACAATAAACTTATAAATTATCTTCGATACGTTACAATATTAATGTTGTAAATACAGATGCACACTAATCAGACTGAAAAAAAGCAGATTAATTAATGATTTTAAATACAAGAAAATAAAAAAAAACCAACTACGTGAAGTCTTTTGAAATTTTTTATATAATCTATGTTATCTTCTTTTTTTTTAACTGGGGGGAAATCCCCATGGATGTCCTCCGCCCTGGGAAGAGGGCGAAGGTCAGACTTTTACTAACTAAAACCCCCCAGTGTTCCGTCTCTCACCTACGCCAGGGATCACGGGAACTTAAAAGGAATCCGCAATCACCGACTGGTGCCGGCCCACTGCTGCGGACCACATCTGGTCAGCAAGAGGAGTGAGGTATTTGACTCCCCTCGAGACTTCAAAGAGGGGCACACAGGAACACTACGCGCCTCCACCTCGGGTCCGGTTGGCTGGGGGCGACGAACATCCTCAAGTCCGCCGGCCCTGGACCCAGGTAGGGGGGCCGGTGGAGGTCAGCATATGCCCTCCTCCGACGCCCGGTGTGCCTTCTGCGCACTAAGAGAGAGGTCAGGATCTCTCTCTCCCTTTCCGCAGTCTCCTTCTGCGAGATGACGGTTACGCAGAAGGACCCTATCGCGTCCCAGGACTTCTCGCCATCGACCATAGAACGAACTACGGTCGGCAGCGAGAGGTCACTGCCTACTACAGAGATGAGGGCATGGCGCGGCCCCTCCCAAGCGGCACACTCTGCCAACGTATGCCACGCCGTGACCTCCCGACAGTCGACGCAGCCATGCCCCGAGAGGATTTGCGTCACACGGAACGAGAGGGAGCCGTGCCTTCTCCCGAGATAATCTATGTTACCTGGGTCAATATTATCCTATTGACACCTGAGCCATTAAAATCGATTCAGTTTAGGCGCTAACGTGGATCATACAAATATATANCAAAAAGGTTAATTTGTAAATAGTTACGTCTTGCCTCAGAGTCGAAAAAAGAATCGTTGTATCTGTTTTTTTTCTCTGTACTAGAAATAAATCCTTGATTAATTTAAAGGGGAGGTTTACATATGTATATAATATATTCATGTTATAGCAGAGGAAATCCGAGAATTTCAAACAGTTCTGTGCAAAGCCGGTGCAGGTCGCTATTGAAACATAAATCACTCGGACTAAGAACGATAATTTATGGATCTAAAAATGTTGTCCCACGTGAGAAGCGAACCCACAACACTCAGCATACCTAGTAGGAATGTTCTGGAATGTTGACTACACGGTTGGCCTAGTGGTTTCAGTGGTCGACACACTTACGACCCACGACCTACTNCACACAGGAACACTACGCGCCTCCACCTCGGGTCCGGTTGGCTGGGGGCGACGAACATCCTCAAGTCCGCCGGCCCTGGACCCAGGTAGGGGGGCCGGTGGAGGTCAGCATATGCCCTCCTCCGACGCCCGGTGTGCCTTCTGCGCACTGAGAGAGAGGTCAGGATCTCTCTCTCCCTTTCCGCAGTCTCCTTCTGCGAGATGACGGTTACGCAGAAGGACCCTATCGCGTCCCAGGACTTCTCGCCATCGACCATAGAACGAACTACGGTCGGCAGCGAGAGGTCACTGCCTACTACAGAGATGAGGGCATGGCGCGGCCCCTCCCAAGCGGCACACTCTGCCAACGTATGCCACGCCGTGACCTCCCGACAGTCGACGCAGCCATGCCCCGAGAGGATTTGCGTCACACGGAACGAGAGGGAGCCGTGCCTTCTCCCGAGATAATCTATGTTACCTGGGTCAATATTATCCTATTGACACCTGAGCCATTAAAATCGATTCAGTTTAGGCGCTAACGTGGATCATACAAATATATATGATAAAATTATTAGTGCCGTATGCCGTAGTCAGTTCAAAATAACTTTTTATATTTACCTAAATATTATGTTCTAGAGAATAAAAGTAAAGAAAGTATAGCTACATATTTATTAGACAATCGTCGCCCAGCAGGAAACTGCAAGTGACATTTGCACAATAATAAATTTACTTTGCACCGAGTTAATGGAATATTGTTTAAATAATGGTTTATTTTGACATCACTTTAATGTAATCAGTTGTCGTAGCAACTATACTGGTTATGAAGGAGTATCTCGACGTAAACTAAGAAAAATATATTAACTTTTATTACATAGTCGAAAATGAATTGGTTTGTTTTTAAGAACATTACAAAATTTTGCAAATACAAAGTATTACAACAAAGGCTACAGACACAGACACATTTA
This sequence comes from Hyphantria cunea, assembly GCA_003709505.1. Classification (NCBI taxonomy): domain Eukaryota; kingdom Metazoa; phylum Arthropoda; class Insecta; order Lepidoptera; family Erebidae; genus Hyphantria; species Hyphantria cunea. Next base: position 166,864 of record PKRV01000930.1, read on the forward strand.
ATAACTCACGCATTTCCTAGCAACTGGTAAACTGGAGATAAAAAAACTATTTTTTTTGTTTGGCGTATCTAATATGACTAATGGGGAAAAGCGATCGCTAAAGACAAGTATACATTGGATTTTTGTACATAGAACTTGATTGGAAGTGCTTTTAGATGTTAAGCATAAAGCACACTTCCGAAACTCAAGTAGATGGAAAGCTCTTCCAGAGCTCTGTCAACTGTAATATTAGCAGCGTTGCTCTTTATTGGTGTGGTGATAGCTTACCAGCGTGTCAAAGGCTGCTTTAGAAGAAATCTATTGAAAAAAAGAGTACTTTTCTGTCTTTGCTGTGTATCTCTTTGACAAGAGACTTGTACCTATTAATTTATTGTAGGTAATATTGTTTTGTTTCTTGATATTTTTGAAAAAACCCTGAAAGTATAAATGTACGTAGGTATTATTATATAGGTAGGTACAAATTGCTACCGAATCATTTGATCAGTTCGAATTTTACTACAATTTAGGAGTTTAGTAGTCATAAAAAGGCGCTTACACGAAATCCTTATTAGTTACACGTAAACGTTAGCTTCGGCTTGATTGTTATCGTTAATGGCTATTGCTATATAGACTTTGACCGATATTATTTCATGACATAGTAATTTCAGATGTACAGTGTGCAATATTTGTTTTTCTACTCGTTTGCTGTATTAATTAATAGCTATGTAGTAAACGGGACATTCTGTTAAAGAGATCTAATTATATAAAGAAAAAGGTTTTGTGATACATGCTGTGAAAGTATCTATACGATAAATTGGTTTAGATAAAGTTGCAGAGCTGAATATATAAGTGATTAGATAGTTTTCTGAAAACACAATCAGCTTACCTCACCTCACCTTGGTACTCATAGCCCGAATCCTCTTCTTTTTAATCTTTTCCTAAATAATTTGGGTTCGGTGCAATGAATTTTCTTCAAACAGTTATGTAACCCTAAGATCTTTTATTAGTTTAACTTTTTTGTTTTACACAGGATTGCAGAAGGAACGCCGAATGCCCGTACATGCTTGCTACATCAAAAATTACAGCTTCTAAACTCTTGTATCAGAAAATCTCTGGAAGGTAAAATTAGTTTACCTGGCAACTCTTCAGAAGATGAATTTTTTGATTGCTCTGAAAATGAAAATGACGAGCATCCGCCTTGGGACCGACCTGTAGGCCGTCTTAGTCGTTTTGGAGATGCAATTATGAAGAATGGATCGCCCTTATATATACCACGTACACAGGTATGTATGACATACACACCTACACGTACACAGGTGTATAGTGTGTATCTGTCCTATATTTTTTTTAGATTCAGCTGTGTTAAAGGAACTTAAATAAAAATAAAAAGTTTGGTTTCAAGAACCTTAATATTTTTTTGGAAAATATACAAAATTTCCGTTACAGAGTTAAAGCGCTGAAGTGCTTATATAGCCATAGGGCTTATATACTCGTATAGGACTTTTCGCGCCTAAAATCCAAGATTATATTTCAATTACGGTAAATGTTATAAATTTAGGTTATCTGTTAGAAAGTTATCAGACCGGTGTATAAAACTGTAGGTTGATGAATCTAGTATATTTTTTTTGGTAATAAACACTCGCGACAGCAGTTTACATAAATTATTTTTGATGTTTAGGATCCTGCACCAAAGACAGAAGATCAACTTGAGGAAGACGCAGAATTAATGGTGCGGCTCGGTGACAACGCAAAAGCATCGGAACTTCGAGCACGGATGATGAGTGCCTCGCTTCTTTCTGACATGGAAGCGTTTAAAGCTGCTAACCCAGGTGCTGAGTTGTGTGACTTTGTGCGCTGGTATTCACCACGGGACTGGAAACCAGAAGACGGTGGATCATTAGGGGATCGTATGCTTCTGCCGGGTAATCCGTGGGTAGAAGCGTGGGAGGTAGCTCGGCCCGTTCCTGCAATTAGACAGCGAAGGTTGTTCGATGAAACTCGCGAGGCTGAACAGGTTTTACATTTTTTACGATCAAGAACAGTTAGCGCCACTGCACAGTTGTTACTGCCCGCTATACTTCGGGCAGGCGCTTTAAAAGCCCACGAAGAGGGAGCCACTTGTACTAGTTCCAATGTAGGTGGTGTCGATACAAGGAGGACATTTGAAATAGCTGCTCGAGAACTGTTCGAAGCTGAAAGGGACGTGTGCAGAACATTATGTGTTCGTACTGTTCTTGGGCCTAGCCAGGAAGGTAAACCTCTTGATGTGGCCGGGAGGTCACGGATATTAAATATCGCTGGAGGTGTATTGCCTGCTCCAGCTCGACGGGAATTTACCCTGCGAGTGCGGGATGCGATTGCTCCACAAATAATGCGCGCTGCTCTCTCTGGGGATATGACGATTGTAGGAGCCTTCACCGAACGTATCGTTTGTTTGTAGCAGCATACATCGCATCTGCTACGGTTTTATTAATCGAGTAAATGTTGGTTTGGTGGTGATTTATTTGTATGTTTATGAAAAAAACTCCTCACGAACTTCAAAATATAGGTTGGTGGTTTGTAAATGAATTGTTGAATTAGTTTGTAGGTAAATGAATTTAAGATCTAACTACATAAGCATGTCAAATGAAGATCTTACAATTGTTATTCTTGCATTTTTATTCCCTTTGATTTCCGTTCTTGCATTGCATTTTCAAAATTATAGATAACTTTTATTAATTATTAATACCTTTCTCCATATAATACCATACCATCTATAATATAAGTGGAAAATTTTAATCTGTATAAATATGTTATTTCTCTATAGATTTTATATAAGTTCTTAAAATATAGGAGCTTCACAAATATATTTTCTTTTTTTAAATTTGTTTTTGAGTTGCCCTATTCCTTATATCTATGCCTGCCATGAACATGGTTCTTGATATGATCAGAAGTAAGAGTGTGTGAGCTTCTTTTTGCGAGGCAATGATCTCTGTTGAAGTGGAAGTGTTAAGGAAACGGAAGACTTCTAGTACATACTTTCACGTCTCCAACAAGTGGCATCAGATACCAGAGAAGGCAAAACAATCTGACCTTCATGAGCGCTTGGCTCGGAGGTAAGTAAGGCTGCTGTGTAAAAATAACAAAGGCCATAGGTACAAATTTAGAGTGAAAATATCTAAAACGAAGCCCAAGAGCATAGGAATACTAATCGAGAATGCGCATGTGCAAAATATAAATAAATAAATAAATATAACAGCTTCCACAGCAACTCTACGTATGGTTCAGATTTTGTCAAATCCCGTACCGCGTGGTGACGGTTTAAAAATAAGGAGCCTCACCATCCCTATTCCTTCCAATCACACAGCACCACATTGATGTAATGATATGTTTGACAAATGCAGAGCAACAATGAAAAAATATATGTTTACGTAAATATAATTTATGTAAAGACGTTACTAACAATTACCAGAAACACAGGCGTAGGATAGGAACTGTGATGGTGATGATGAAAAATTCATTTAAGGAACTTACAAATTAAGATCCGTGGTGAGATCTATATTATACTTAGTTATTTTTTCCCCTCGGTACCTCGATGCTAAGTACGTCGATGTCCTCTGAACACCTGTGATTCCACAAGTGCTTAGCGCTATTCACGTGAAAATAAGAACAAATCAAAGAAGGCGTTTATATTTAACATTAATGAGTACTAATCGGATGATATGAGCGATATAGCGACATTCTTGTAATTCAGAAACCCATTTCGCTTGTAATTTTATAGATGTCTCATAATGAAATAACAGAAATGAACTGCTTTTTATTAGTTAAGAACGAATCATTCGTGACGTCATGTTAATGATTGTTGTTCTATCACTGACCGCATTTTGTGATTCGCGGCGCGTCATTCTCAGTGCCGTTGATAAGCGCGCATACGCTGATTATTGCTATACATACAGCACAGGTACTCATGTACATAGTGTGTCAGCGAGTAATGTAAAGCTTCCAGTATGGTGGTGGAGCCAGGCGTGGGAGGCGCGAGGTACGCATGCGCGTGGAGCGACACCCGCGCGGTTCGGGGCCTGAGCCTCGCGAGATGTCTCAGTGGCGCGGCGGGACGCCTGGTCGATTCCAGGGCGCGCGCAATCTCTCACCTCTTAACCCGAATGAACCGTCAAATTCATTAATAATATAAATCACTATCAATACAATACCTATTCCGATTTGGCGTTAGTTTATGTTCACCAAGTTGACGTCTATTGTCATACATGTTGCGTTTATGTTTGATTGGTAGAGAAGCCAGCAAAACTTGTTCGTTTACACATTTTTTAGAAAATATCATGTGTGTACTTCGATTTTTATATGGTTAATAATGACAGGTATGAAGAGTGTAAAAAGTGTTTAGATGAAAGTTGTTTATTTAAGCTTCGTTTCATGTTCACGTTCACGTTCCTACATAAGAAATCAATGCTATTGTCGTAACATTGGTATTGTTTTTTTATTTAATGGATGAATATCTAAGTGCACAAATCGTGTTGTGTTAAGAAATAAATGAAGAAGTCTAATAATGGTTGGCAATTTAATATCATTGGAATTACTTAAGGTAAGCGTTCCATTTATTGTTAGCTTAAGCATTTTTATACAGCATAAACAAACTCGGCTATTGAGAAAATCCATTTAAATTTTTAGGAAAACTAAATTATAAAACAATTTAATAGATAATTGGCCAGAGTTAACTGTTTCAAATCTCCGGGGTGTCGTAAATTTGGTTTTCTGTGTATGTCCTCGAACCGCTCGGTCGAATGAGTTCCATTATCGAGTTAGGTGCGACATATATATTGGCAATTCAATAATAATAGCGCTTATGCTTACTATATTCCAAGCACGTAGCGAAACACTGACAGGCATATCCACTCTTGTTTACTTACAGCAACATAAAAAAATGGTGACAGTTTTTGTCTCCCGGTCGACACACTCGTAAAAAACGCTGTAAAAACATCTTAAGATAAGAAAAAGTGCCGTAAATTCTATTTAATATCAATTTTTTTTTTAAAGTGGAATGTACTCATATGGTGTATCAATATATGGAATATATAACTTTTGTAGACAAATTTAAGATGCTATTTTCTTAAAACAAGATTTCGGGTAGAACCTGAACTTATCATTACTATGACTTGTTTCCCATTTAGAACTTTAGAAGCAGGTGTCTTAACCCTAATTCGTGGGTATGTGAAGCATGCGCGTATGTTAAATGGAGCGATGCTGGCGTCCTCCTTGTCCACTGAATGGCTCTGAGCCTCAGAGGCTATTATAAATAGGCATACCATTATACAGTTTGCGCTTGACTGGGCAATGAATAGACTTGCTACCTATCTAGTTTATCTTCGGGGAAAAGGTTTCAAAGGGAATCAATGTCGTCGATACTCCGCAGCTTTTGAAAAAGATTTATATCGTAAATGAATTTAAACTTGTATTTGTGTTTTATTTGAAAAATCTAAGTAGAAATAAACTGTACACGTGAAGGATGGCAAATGAAAGTATCTCGAAAGATGTAGCGGCAAAAACCTATCGAATTTCCCTCCCATTAGATAAAGTCTAAAATAAAAGTCTAGTTTCTTGAAAACTTACCTACTACACAGTTCTTAATCGCCTTCCTAGATAAATATGTATAGTGTATTAATTAAAGCGTAAATGGCTTTCATTTGTGTTATTTTTGTCAAGACCATGTGGATAAAACTAAGATTACAATATCTGTTGAATTATGCAAAAATTATATTAAAAATCAAGATAAATACCTTAACGTACACTTTACCATACCCTAGTATTATAAGATAACGTTGTTGGGATAACCACTTAGGTATGTTTATTATAACATATGATCTACAATTTAAAAAATATGTTAGAATAGAAAACATTGAGCACCTAACATTTATTAAATTTATTACATTAAGAATTTATCCAGACATATGGCGTGCTGGTAAAAAAAATCTACTTTACCTTCTCTACTTATAAATATTTTATTTGAAATAGATTATAGACTATACAATAATAAATTAGAAGTACTAACTTTTGATTACGTTCACCCGTGACCAGTGCATTGCTAATCAAGCCACTAGCATGTTTTTCTTTAGGTAGAATCACCAGAATCAATAGTTTCATTAAAAAACAAAAGACTGTTGGCCAAGTGCGACAGACAGCTGGTTTTGACAGTAAATCTATGGCCACTGATAGCTTCTTAATATTATAAAAGAGAAAAGTGTTGACTAGGAGGAGTTGTTGAGTCGTAGTCATGGGTATACATAAGTGTTTGAAAACCCACAGTTTTTCAATTTTAATTTGGTTGTATTCATCCTACCCACTAGGTATGAAAGTATATTGAAGGGGACAGATAGACGAGAAATATTTGGAATGAAAATTATATTTATTGCTTGTTTTAAAAGCCATATTTTGGCGTTCAACGGCCGAAGGGGGATGAAATGATGAACTGCGTGTGCAGGAACGTAAAGATAGAAAATAATTTACGATTACATGTGTTATCACAAACAACATTTCAACAATACGGTAGCAATAGCCGAGTGTGTTCCGCATGTTTACAAATGGAATGTCAGTATAGTGTTTGTAAACGTATATAAAAATTTAGACAGGAAATTATATTGTATATATGATTCCAGAGTGATATATGATTTTATGGTTTTAACCTTTACATGAATATATCCTGAACCACTTACAGGTAGAATTCTTTTACGGTCAGGGCTTGCCACACGCTGCGTACCGGAGATTCGACATTGTCATTATTAACGCAGAGTTTACACAAATTAAAACAATATTATGTAACGAATACTTTGCCAATGAAACTGCTTTTTTAATGGAATTGAAATATCTAATTGTCGTGACGAATATATACATTCTTTTAATTAGTTTAATGTGTAAACTATTAATCAGTAGTCATGTTGAATATAAATATTTTTTCAAAGGTAATAAAAATAAAATTAATAAATATATGTATACATACATTATAGTTATAGAAAATATATAGACATTAGCGATAATCGGCGACCAATCCTATCACGAACTTCTTAAATGTCAAAGTGGTAGGTATGATCTGTAGAAACTAGTATGAAATAATGATACATGACGTCAAACTTAGCTATTACTATGAAAACTGTATTTACCCATATAAACTATCATGTTTGGTGAAAGGTCAGAACATAATTGATACAATTATGTTTTGAATGGTTTCATGTCACTAATCATTTTATGATTATGGCATGTATCGTGTCTTCAGACTATGTACATATGTCATACCACACAGTACATAATTGGTCAACCAATTAATCATTGGTTTTATGATATATAGTGGTTGTTCAGTTGTTATTTAGAAATAGTGACCAGGCAATAGTTCTTGAAATGTATCAAGAAACTTAGTTTGCGGGTTGGTTGGTACACGGGTATGCGTTAACGAAGTTAACGCATACCCGTGTACCTAAAGTTCATATTAAGCTGTATTGGTAGGTGATTTGAAGGTGTTTTTCGAAAGAATTTAAGTTGCTAAGCATTTTCAAAGATTTCTTTGATAAACTGTTTTTCATATTGTTGCAAAAAGTGTCTTTTTTGATAAAGTATAGTATCGTTATTATATAGATAATATTGAATAGTAAATGTATTTTTATTTAGTACATCTTTGTATTTATCCTTTAAATTCATGAATAGGCGTCATTGGAGCAGTTAAAAAATAAAATGGATTTGCAGCTGTCAGCTTCAGGAGACACTAAGTACCTATCTCACTTAGTCCGACTTGAACATAAAATAATTAACCTTAATCATCTCCGAAATTAATTGAAAACCTATTCTACAATATGTACCTAAATTCTGAATTTATCTTATAACTATTTTATAATAGTAGAGTTATCATAGGAAGTTAAACAAGTAACTATTGCAAGCAAAATAGTATCGCCGGTTTACTTGTTATTAATTAGGGCGCTTATAGCCTAGTTGCACTCGGTGATTAGAACAATCACCGATGGTAAGAAACGACGATACGGTCAGTACCTGGAAGGGTGACCGCTGGTAGTATGTATGATACCATGAGTGTCTCCGTGATTCATAGGTCACGTTCAGTAGTCTGTCCCGGTTGTAACCCTTTAGTTGGGCTGCTTGAAAACATCCAACGGCTAATCTACGTAGTCAACGTTGTCTTGCCAGTCTCCAACCACTCGCACTCAGCCAGGGTGGGGAGATATGGCCTTAACCCTCTCCTGAGAGGAGACCCGAGCCCAGCAGTGGGACCTTATTGGTTTTTGATGACTTGTTATTCAAACCATTGTTTATATTCATGTATGTAGGCATGTAATATATTACAGAGGGATGGATAATTAGGATTATGGAATACCAAATAGGGCAGCAACTTCAGACACACCTTTTTCTTTGATTGCCTCTCGCGACCTGCCCGAAAACTCAAATGATTATTTTCACATTAACGATTTCATTGAATAATTCACAACATTTCGTATAAATTGCCGTGACCGTGTGGCGTGTGGTTAAGTTAAAAAACTCCGCAGAGCAACAACACCACTACAAAAATAAACTCACTACAAAGCTCCAGGAGTGGACTATTGAAAGTAATGACAATGATTTAAATTTATCGACTGCCTCATAGGCGCAGTGATAGCGTACGCGACTCTGTGCATGAGGTCTCCAAAGTCTTTTTATTCATGAATGGCCCTGCAAAAACACTCTGCCTGATGGAAAGCATAAGCATACTCATTGCGAATGCAGACAATGCAACAATGTAGCATGGTGATTTACACCATGGCGGCCTAGTAATGCTTCGGCACCACTGGGCCTCCGGTCTCGCACTCACCAATGAAACACGACACCACGAACGCTGTAATTTTATTTGTGCTGCAATCAGCGTGGCTCTAATACCACTACTTTTGGTTTGTTTCGGAATTTAGGTGTTTCCTATATATAATATGTCGGTTTTTACGAAAAAAGTGTATATTATTAGTATCAGTTTTCTGGTACCCATATTACAAGCTCTGCTTAGTTTCGGACTAGATGACTTTGTGTGTTTAGTGTCCGAAATATTATTGTTATTACGTTACAGAACCACGCAAATTTCAGCTTTCTAAGCAATTGTTTCATTGGGATTTGGAGTGTGTGTATGTGTGTATGGTGTGTGGACTTCTACATACTTAAACATATTTCATTATCATTTAGCTTAGATGAGTTTATTTCGTACAAAAAAACTATGGATGGATGGATATATTGAAAGTTCTGGCGCAGTAAAAAAATAAAGTGCCAATAAACATTAAAAGCCAGCCTTCTTGTTTTACGAGCAGTGAAAAGAGATCGAAATGGATAAATGTAAAGATTCGATCAAAAGAAACAAGTATCTTTCAACTCAGTGTGAGTAGAAAAGATTGAAGAAGGAAACTTTTAAATGAATTTTTTAAAAAAAAGAAAATCTATTACAAGGAAATGCAAATTTTAGTTATATAGTAAAACCATAGTACACTTTACTCGTACATAATTAATAGGTTAGATGACTCTATCTTAAATAAATATCGTTTGTTATATTTGTTTTGTTATATTTGTTTTGTTGAAGGAGAAATTCCTTCAACAAAACAAATATAACATCTCGGAAAATATTAATAGTAGTAGCTTTTCAATTGTATTACAAATTTTAATCAAATAAACATTGAAATATATTGCTCAATTGAGTAGTCTAAAACAGTGACAACACAAGTTTGTATTTAGTACATTTTTCATACAAATTTATCGTTTTGACAGATGTTAAAAAATAACTTATTCGACTAAGTTGTCATCTACCCTATTCTATGTCCCCGAAGGAAGACAGCGACGCATAAACGGCCATATTTTACCAACAACAATTTTAGTTTCACTTATAGGGAACTAGCCTATTGCCATGAAATTGCCTATATGAATTACTTGTGAAAATTGTGAGCAGGATAGCTATAATTTAACAAGGCAAGGTAATGGCAGAAAGTGATATTACTTAATATAGCTGAAACAAGCCAATGCAATATACCATTTTTTTAAGCCAACTCCCGCCTTTTAAATACAGTGTCGTGAGGGACTCTATTAACGTTCACGAAACGGTCACAAAGAATCATAATTCGATAGTCAAACAAAGTGTTGTTCTATGTTAAGATCAAATTCAAAGGTAGCAGCGTTAGTAGCCATCATATTGAATTTTTCTGATCTCTCCCTGATCGTGTCGGTTAACCGTCCCATCGGATTATGAGAGAGAGAGGGAACAGATAGTGCACCTGTGTTTGCGCACATACTTGTGCACTATAATATCTCCTGCGTAGTTGGCTGGTCTCCGTTGAAACTGGCCGCCGTGGCCATAATCGGCTCGGAGAACATCATGGAGTAAGTAAGCGGCTGCTCTCGAGCCATGTTACCTATTTGTTTAATTTAATTATTATTTTACCCCATGCCAGGCTCTCTTGTTAGCAGATTCGAGGTAAGCAGCAAATACATTAATAAAATAAATTGATTTGAACATTTAACATATCCAAGAAGATTAGAAATGACCTGAGCAAATTTGTTAACCAATTTAAATATGCACTCCATGGCGGAAATGTATTATATAACTATAACGGAAAGAAACTTCTGGCGAAACAGAGGGTGAGCTACCCTCCTTGATTACTGCGAACAGACAATTTATTAAACGGCATACTTGAATATTTTAATCCTAAATATTGAAATATTAATTTTTCTATAATAGTAAGCCTAATTTTTCTTCTGAGAATTCGATTGAACACTCTCCAGCCTGGTTTAAACCTATAGCCTGCTAGTTTTCGTATTTTAATGGCTATGCAGAGAGTAACGACCTAGAAAACGAGTTATATAATAAAATTTCACTACCTAAGACCTAACCACAAACTCATTAATGTACTTATATTAAACGATAGTAATATAACTAACAGTTAGATGGGCTATTAAACCTTATATTTATAAATGTAATAAATAGTATTTCTTAACTAATATTTGAACTATTGTAATCCATGATAGATGGGTAGAAAACTTTTAATTTGTAGAACATATTTTACCAGAATAGTGATTTTGGCATTATACATGACACTAATAAGACAGTAAGTTACTTACAATGATCGATTTAAACTGTACAAAGAGCAGTTTAATTACCAAAAGCAATCTCTCTCAAGATACCTTAGGATGGTTAAAAATGTTACGGAAAAACAATTCTAGTTGACGGTGCAGTGAATTTTGTAGAACGATTTTATATGCTAGTTGAGCCCCGCAGTGTTACCCGCGGTTGTTGTTGTACCTTTACAAAAAAAGCTGGTAGCGCCCTGAGAAAAGCTATTCCAAAACAGTAGCCTTATTTACTCCTTAAAAGTCCTTATGCTATATAAGCTATCTGCAGAAAAAGTCCACACACTCCACACCTCAATTTTATCTGTTTATACAAATTAGTATTGTTAAGTGTTAGGGTTCAATGGATTTGAGAAAGAAACCTTCTTCAGTGTAAGAGACTTTATTGAAACCATTCTAAAAATCACAATATTTATTAGAATGGCAGGCCTTGTTTGTCACCGAGGTCGCTAGGCTAATCACTGATATCACTTAGATATTTATCGCACCGTAACTCAAACTGAACTGACTGAACTGCGGCCCGCGAGACGTCTTTTTACTATATCACATGCTGTCATTGCTAGTGCATTCAAGTACAAACTCGTATATACAAAATCGTTGCCGGCAGTCAATCTATATTCGATGCTATGTATACCATTTAAAGATTAATTTTTCTGTGATTTAAGAAATAAACGAGAACTTTCGGATGTTTTGTCGGATGTCGTCGTGTGTGTGTTGCGTGCGTGTAGTGTTTGTTCTGGAATAATCTTTCTTCGGAACAATATGGATTTATATTTTTTTACGTGTACACCGTACCTTATACCGTAAGGTAACAGCTGGCTCTGGTCGAAATATCGGGTATAACAAACGTATGTACCTATTCAATAACCATCGTGAGGGAGTTAATTCTCTTAGCAAGATTATATAATTTCTTTGTTAAAGAAATGCACTACATTTTCATAATGTAATCAAACCGCTATTGTGAGTTTGTGGCTTGTGGATTTGCAGCGATCACGGTGATTCCTCGTTCAGTACAAGTAATTTACGAGGAAATATAAAAATATAATGCTCACCAGGCGGCTAGACATATACACGGGAAATATAATCCAGTATTCAATGTCTACTATAAATCTATTTATATCTTGCAGAATAGCAGGTGTTTGTTTAGAAGGTTCGAGATATCGATGACTAGATCCTGTGTGGGTAATTTATAAACATATATAATAGCAGCGTGCAATTGGATGATGGTAATGATGTCATTCATAAAATTCTGCAGCGTTGTTAAAGATAACCCAACCCAACAATAAATTTAAATGTATCCTAAAAATGCTGAAAGAAACATGTCTTTATGTTTAGCATAAAGAAAATTTACCGTGTGAGAGTCACGCTTCGGCATGAATGGGCCGGCTCGACCGGAGTGATACCACGGCCTCACAGAAAACCGGTGTGAAACAGCGCTTACGCTGTGTTTCATCGAGTGAGTGAGGATACCGGAGGCCCATACCCCAATCCAACGCGCCCTATCCACCTCACCATCCCCCTTCCCCCCAGGCCGCCATAGTGTGGATCACCATGCTGCATTGTTCTTTTTCGCATGGAGGATGGTGACCACCACTCTTGGATTCTGCTCATGCTTTCCATCAGGGCAGAGTCATTTTGGCAGCTTAAATATATATATAAAAAAAAATGATAAAATGAAATTTTAGAAAATACCTATAATTTATATTGTATTATTTGGTATACGGATAAACTATAAATTTAACAAGAAAAATTACGTAAAATATTTGATAAAATTTGTATAGCCAATTATAGGCTCTGGCACGTATTTTGGCTAGATTTCGGCGCAGCATGGGTAAGATCGCGCATAGTACACTTCGTGCAACAAATCAAAACATACAAAATCGAAATGTAGTCGAATGACACTCTAATCACTTGTTCGGAACGGTGCTACTACAATCCCCGCGTCCCTCTATCAACCAAAGGGACCTAAAACCCGACTTTTGCGCACCTAACGAATCTGGCCAAGTTACGTGTCGGTCTCTACATCCGGGTCATAATTACGAATTTGCGGACACCTGATTCATTAAAATCGGTTCAGTATTTTAGGCGCTACGTTAGAACATATGAGCATACAAAGATTGCTAAAAATATGATCTTTCATTTTGGGTTCTCTGTATTCAGTTAAAAATAAAATGCGACCTGGTTCAATTTCGATATTTTTAAACTAATATTCGCTGTTCATTTTAAAAGTCCCGTTTAAATAAATATGTAACTGTAGTAAAATTTTGATTTATATTATAAACATGTTACTTTATACAGTGTAACAATATTTTATAGAGAGGGTCAGACATAAATATCGTCAGATATTTACGCTGTATGATGTTAGGTATCATTTGAACAGACTTCATTTTTATTAGGTTCTTAAATTAAAAATATGTACTAGTTTCATTTGTTTCTAGGTAGGAGTTTCTTCTCATTGTCTATCTATCCAGCATCATGGGTGAATTATGCCTTGTAGTTTTCTTTGCACGTTCAGGCTTACTTTATTTTTGTTATATTTATCTATTCAAACAGTGCAATGATTTCTAAATGGCAAAATAACGTTTATCGATTTTTTTTTGTTTTACACTAAAAAAAGTATTTAAAAGAAGCTTTAAAATATAGCTTAACTTTTACATGCTAGTACACCAGAGCTTGATAAATATCTTAGAGTTCGTAATGATTACGGGTGCGGGAGCACTTTAACTGTTTGCCATTGAATGGACATCCTCGCAGCCCCTTTTACTACGAATGCAGTGGTAAACTAAAAAATGCTTCGGTTGGTGGTAAGGTCTATAGGTTCAATACAACAAGATTTTTTATTACCATATAAAAGGTATGATTTCGTAAAAAGAGAGAGACTTTAAAGTTGGTATCCAGACAGATGTCTAGAACACACTTCAGGTATTATTGTATGTCAGTTATCTCGACAAAAAGTAGCTTATATCAAAAGTTCAATCTATTTTTTAACCAAAATTCATTTAAATCGGTTTAGGGTTTAAACTGTGACAGCGTTGTAGACACACAAACAAACATAGTTACACTTGAATTTATAATAATAATATGGATCTCTAAAAATCTCATACCTATATTTATATATCTTTATTGTATACATGCAAAATTACAAAATTAAAACAGAGGATGAGTCACAAATATGCAAATGATACAATAGGCTATAATGCTATAATGAATCTTCAGTCAATATGTCGTAAAGTTCCATATCACTAGAATCTAATTATACTTGTGTTATATAGCGGATAAAGAGCTAAAAGTTGTGGAGAGGACTCACATCAAGAGCGCCTTGTTAATACCCCAAAAACTCGAGTGCTTCCACCATTGTTCAGAAAGTGCTGAGAGCGAACAATGCGAATACAGAAGTGTCGAATCATTGCTCCATTAAAATTTTGTCCACAAAATAGCAAACTGAAAAGGGAAACCCTTGATTCAGTCGCTCCAAAAACATGGTTACGCAATGTGCTAGATTCTATTTCAGTATGGTTATACATTGACATTGAGAATTGCCGTGTGCAGGCTGTTGACGGAGCAGTTTATTCTCTAAATTTGATTAAACACTTATGAATTGAATTCACTAAACCTTATGTTTTTTTATATAATATTTTTTAAGTATAGCTATTTATATTTATGTAACAATAAGAATATGTTAAAACCGCTACATAAAACTGTACCCACAGTCCTTAGAATTCTCTCTCTTTTGATGATATGGCAACCAGCCGGATCAGCTATTTCTGCCAATGTCAAGTATTTAATGTCTTCAATTCTAAGTCTTCCAAGTCTTCAAGTCTTCGTCGTGATGGAATTAATGATAAAAAATATAAAAAATGTGGATGACATGAAGTCTTTCGCAAAAATAAAAAACTATCTCGTCCTTAGAATTCAGTTTACTCTGTGACATTGTCCCTGGTGTCATTTTAGAACTGTCATTGTATATTTTAGATGTAAATTTTTATATTTATAATGTATTGCACTGCATTTGTGATAAAACTGGCATGTAAAAATGAAAATATAGAAGAAAATAAAATTGTAATCATGATGTTTGTCCAAAGTTACTTCGTCGGTTTTGTAGCCATTTACAACAGAGATCAAGCTATATTTTAAGGATCGTAGGTTGGCATTTTTAAATCTATATAAATAAAAATGAATCACAACAAGTGGTGCATTATTAAAAAAGTAAAACCCGACTGCGTCAATATCATATATAAAACATATAATTGAATTAAATAGAATTTTGTTTTGTTTGGCTCCAAAAATCCTTAATTTAATTATTTTTTAATTATGATGTTTTCAGTGTCACTCTTACGACTAAGACGAAATTGACACTACTCACATAATAATACGACAAGGCGCTTAAGCTCCAGATGCCAAAGAAACATACACACATACACTCGAAAAACATAACCCTTCTTCTTTCGCAGTCGGGGAAGAATATATGTACACACATAACTTTCGATCGACTGCACCAACTTTTATATTACTTTTTTTATGTGTTTTGTAATTGTCAGGACAAGGCTTGTACAGAAAAAAATAAAAGACAACCGAAGGGACTATATATTTTCTCTGTCCGCTTAGTCGTATACACTTACTAAAATAAGTTTTTCGATAATTTAGATTTTTTTTTACGAAAATGAATATGGCGGTACAAAGTTCGCCTGGTCTGCTAGAAGTATTTCTAGGACGCAAAGGAACAAATGGGTTACTCGATAGTCTCTATCTATCGCCGCCCATTGTCACTTGCAGTTTATACAGAGTCGCAAGTTGACACCCTGAGTAAGAAACAGAGGGTGTAGGAGTTTTGGCTCGGATAATCTCACTCATTAGACTTCAATTTTTTATATATAAGAACTGAACTATATCATTTCAGGTAGAATAGACAAAAAATACATATCACAATTAGTTTTACACAAAAAAGTAATTAAAAGAAGCTTTAAAATATAGCTTAACTTTTACATGCTAGTACACCAGAGCTTGATAAATATCTTAGAGTTCGTAATGATTACGGGCGCGGGAGCACTTTAACTGTTTGCCATTGAATGCAGCCATCCTCGCAGCCCCTTCAGTAGAAGGGGCTGTGAGGATGGCTGCATTCGTAGTAACGAATGCAGTGGTAAACTAAAAAATGTTTCGGTTTTGGTAATGTCTATAGGATCAAATCAACAAGATTTTTTTTATTTCACAAAAATAGATAATATGTTATTATTTACTTGCTTTTGCCCACGGCTCCGTCCGCATGTTTATCTGTTATTGCAGCAAAGAGTAGCCTATGACCTTCCTCAAGAATCAAAGTATCTCCATGCCAAATTACATTGAAATCGGTGCAGCGGTTTGGTCGTGAAAGCAGGACAGACAGACAGTTACTTTCGCACTTATAAAATAAGTATGGATGTGGATAGTTGAGTGGAACTGATTTAGATTACAAATTTTAAATTTGTGTGTTATATTCAGACTACAATATATTTCTGTCTGTCTGGTCTGAAAGGGATAATACCAGTTTTATGTTAGGCTTGGTATCACTCCGATCGAGTCTGAAGCATGACTCTCCCACGTAAAGAATATTTTTTAAGTGCCTGCCAAAGTGACTCTACTCGTCCTGATGGAAAGCATGAGTAAAACCCAAGTGTGTCACCATACTCACTGTGAATGCAGAAAATGCATTATTGTTGAAATTTTCCTAACTAAACAGTTGATAATTAAATTTAGTTCCGCCAATATCGAATAATCAATGCATCGAAATAAGCATAAATGTCATACATGGGTAGCTACATGTGCTCATTAATTCTCCCAAGACCATATAACGGGACAATTTCTGGCCGGCAGCCAAAAGTTTTGAAGCAAATTCAATTCGCGTAAACACTGAACATTTTAGATAATACACATTTCGACCGTGGGAGAGCCACGCTTCGGTATGAATGGGCCGGCTCGACCGGAGTGATACCACGGCCTCACAGAAAACCGGTGAGAAACAGCGCTCGCACTGTGTTTCACCAAAAGAGTGAGGATACTTGAGGCCCATACCTCAACCCCGACCCCCATCCATCTCCCTTTCCTCCAAAGGCCGGCAACGCACTTGCGACGACTCTGGTGTTGCGGGTGTCCATGAGCGGCGGTATTCGCTTTACATCACGCGTTTGCCCCTAAACATTAAAAAAAATTAAGAACATAATCTATACCGTTGTACAAAATTATTGATTTTGATATAAAAAAATATATGAATGAAAGTGACAGTCAAATACGCGATAGTGGTTGGAACACATCTAAGAACATATTTTAATTGAATACATTTATTCATTCTCATTATAAACGTATGGACGTATACTTAAAGTCATACTACGAAATTCGTATTCGAAATTTTTACAGCGCTTACGCTGTGTTTCATCGAGTGAGTGAGGATACCGGAGGCCCATACCCCAATCCAACGCCCCCTATCCCCCTCACCATCCCCTTTTCCCCCCAGGCCGCCATAGTGTGGTCACCATACTGCATTGTTCTTTTTCGCATTGAGGATGGTGACCACCACTCTTGGATTCTGTTCATGCTTTCCATCAGGCAGGGCAGAGTCATTTTGGCAGCTTAAATATAAAAAAAAAAAGTAATTCTTAAACAACTGTGTTTATTCTAGAATTAGACTCACTTGTTTTTTACATCTTTGCTTGTTGTAATTAAGCTGTGTTTGTTATTTGTGTCTGTAATTTTTACCCGACTCAGGCGAAGTCAAAAGGAAGGGTTGTACAATAGTGCATCCACGGATCTACCTTGGCCGTTTTCTATTTAATGAATTACTAGATTTCTATCCGAATTATTTAAATTACTTTATAGACTATTTTAAGTAAAATAGATATCACTGAAAAAAATATAATTCACAATTGACTGCGAAAGGCTAATGATGATGATGAAATAATTATTAAAATTAGTTGGATAACACGGGTATTTTTAGACTATAAAAATAAACATTAATATATAAAAAAAGTGTTGAAAATATAAGAAAACTTTATTTGAGAAATTATAAAATGTAAATTTGTAGTGTCAATTTATGACTTTTTTTAAATTTTTTCAAATATTTACATATTTAATTTGTTTTGGTAATTTCGTAACCTGTCTGAAATCTCAACTATCGAAAAAAATTACACTTGAATATCCAAATGGAACAAAACACATGTCATTAAAATGAGGTCACTCGATGAAAACATAATATTTTTAAAATTTTATAACATCATGTTGAAAGCAACAAGAAACATTGGATATCGTATAAAAGTTTTTTTTTTAAATAGCTGTTAGTTTTCCGGCCAGCTATTATACATACAAACCGATGACACGTGCACAAATACAATTTTTTTTTTGGATATGGCAATCTGTCCCGATGTCGACAATTCTGCCAGACAAATATAATATAATCTGGAAGTCACAAAGTTGTCAAAAGATTTTGTGTCACAGATTAGTAGATATAGGATATAATAATATGAGGTGTATGTAGATGTAGTATTTGATAGACATGTATTTAGGTGACAAAACAACTTAATATGCAAACTGGATTTTATCCGTATCTTGTAGCTAATAAGGTTATTTTCCTATTCATTTTAAACAGCTTTATTCACGAAATCTATCATCTTCAGATGCGTAAAAAACTGTAGTTATACTATTTTTAAGAAGAAAAATTAACAGCTCTAATAACATGTATGAAAATAAAAGTATAACCGACAACCAATCAAAGACACACGCACATTAATAGATACTAGTTGTAAGCATCAACAGCGGATGCTCTTGGATAGAAAAATCTATAGTGATGTTATTTAATATTTCAAGATATCCTCAACCGTGGGAGAGCCACGATTCGCTACGAATAGGCCGACTCGACCGGAGTGATACCGATACCGAGTAACTGAGGATACGAGAGGCCCATACCTTAACCCCTCCCCCCAAAGGCCGGCAACGCACTTGTGATGCTTCTGGTGTTGCGGGTGTTCTTGAGCAGTGGTAATCGCTTACCATCAGTCGGTACGTCTGCTCGTCTATTCCATAAAAACAAAGCATAGGAAAAGAAGAAAACAGTGATACATTAGGGCAGGTGATGTTAGGAAATATTCAGGGTATTTACTACACGCTAAAAGTAATAATGAAATCTGTTTAAAGCTACCAACAGCTGAGAACCGGCGGGAAATTGGAAATGCCACAAAATCACACGTGCGAACAATCAAGATTAAAAAAATTCAATGAAAACCTCTTTTGACCTTTATAACTACACAGAACAGGATAGTAAGAAAGGAAAGGCCAGCCTAACTTGGTTTTTAAAGGGAAAACTTGGGTTTTATTAAAGGAAAATCGATGATAACAATGCCAGTTGACTACATTCATACGTATATTTATGTCTATTAAGTGGAACGTGTATTGAATACTGTTGACCAGAGTAAATTACTTCCTAATCGACTTTAATATTATTTATTTATGTTTCTATAGCGCGACTATCATGCATTTACAGGAATGTTTAAATTTAAGTATGCTCCGCGTGTTGACAGATTAGGAATATAGGGTGTTCATCCCATGGCATGAATGTCATAATATATATACATACTCGTATAGGTATAGTCGGCTAAAATCTTCTTTTATAAAGAGAGCCCTAAATGCAGTAGTATGTTGTTATTGTTAAATGCTATTGATGTGATATTTAAGAATGTAGTAATGCTCAAAAGTTTGTTTGCGTATCTTGTTATTTTA
This sequence comes from Hyphantria cunea, assembly GCA_003709505.1. Taxonomy (NCBI): domain Eukaryota; kingdom Metazoa; phylum Arthropoda; class Insecta; order Lepidoptera; family Erebidae; genus Hyphantria; species Hyphantria cunea. Next base: position 186,706 of record PKRV01000930.1, read on the forward strand.
TAGTAAACTTCTTCAAATTTTAATTTATATACCTATAGACTTAAATGCGCCTGTTAATGATCAAGTATTAATATCTGAATCATAGAAAATTCACGTCGGTCTTGTTCTTCATTTCTCATCAGTGCAACCAACAATGCGCCATAATGATTTTATTTTATTTGGACACACGTCTTAGGGTGCAATTGCTAATATATTATCTATATATCAGCAAATAATGTATTATATATGTGAAGTAACAAATTTGTACCCCCTTTCACCCGACTGCGAAAGAAGGAGATTAAATCATATACAACGCAAGCGAAGACAAGAAACTTTATAAAAAATTGCACCGAGCTATCGACAAATGCGAATTCTCGATCAAGATGAGATGGATGAAATTCGTATTTGCTACATTTCCTCCGTTTCCATGAACGCGACGTCGAGCAAGGCGAGCAGTCGTTGAAGGGGCGAGATGAGATTTCAGAGGGCCATTATATTCGATCAATGGTTTATTGTTTTACTACCTACCTTTACAGTATTTTAAAAAGATTTTGTATATTAATATCGATCTACGTAAGCATTTTCTTTGCTTCTGAGCGATTGTACTAACAAAATACATTACTTATGACTGTTTTACACCAAATGACTGGCCTGTTAGTTTAGTGGCTCTGACTATTAAGGACCACCCAGGATAAATTACTATGTGATACAATAACTATGTAATTTATATATAAAATGTATGTGTTTGAAAATATAAAAGTATATTTTTCAAATGTCTCGCTGCTAAAATTAAGACTCTGTCTAATTAGGGGTCAAGCAGCCGTCCTGAAATATGTGAATATATTATTATGATTGTAAGTATATAGTGCAGAGTTGAAATATTTCCCATGACACTACTAATAGTGTAAAAGTTTGTAAAGAAGACAGAAGTTAGTATTTTCATTCATACTATCACATATTAAAACAATATGGAACTTAATCTGTCTATTATGAGTGTTATAAAAGTAGGTTCTAAGCATTGGCACGTCTCTTCTTCTTTTGATGATATGGCAATCAGCCGGATCAGCTATTTCTGCCAATGTCAAGTATTTCGGGTCTTCAATTCTAAGTCTTCGAGTCTTGACATGAAATGGGGACCGTCTTTCGAAAAAACAAAAAACGATCTGCAAGTCTTGGCACGTCTTGTTATCGCTCGATACGATCTAATAAAGAAGGTATGACAATGAAAAAAATAAGGAAGTAAAATATTTGACGCGTGGGAGGTTTATGTGTGTGGTATTCATTGCGAATTCATACCGTCTTTGTATGGACTGCTATTTCAAATATGTAGCCTAGAAGTATTTACTATGTTATGTCTCTTTTCTTTATTCTTACTGGTTTGTAAGACTGAAAAGTTTGTCTGGCAAAATCGTCTGTAATAGATACAGCTGTGACAAAACCATACCATGATACCGTACTGTGTTCCATTCCAGAAAATATAACTTAAAAAAGGCTAACCTGTAGCTTACGGAAGGTAATCCATAAAATTGAGATTCGTTAGTTATCGTATTATGTATTCGTATTTACGAACCTAAAAAAAATGGCGTTGATTATTTGTTGTTAGTACCGTAGGTACGGTTTTTGCAAAAAAAAAAATATAAAGCATTTTGTGAAAAGTTGGTTATTTGGAATTACATATACTTTAATTTTATTTATTTGTACAGACTATAATATTTTAAAAAGAGTTTGTACTCATCCTTTCACCGATAAGAAAAAAAGGATAATAATCAAAATATTTTTACAGTCGCAAAGATTTATAACATTTGAATACACGGTTATTTTAAGGGTTCCGTACATCAAAAAGGAAGAAATGAAGAGCCCTTATACGATCCCTTTGTTTGTCTGTCAAGACTCTTTTTCTCAGGAACGCGTGGAAGATATCAAGCTGAAAAAATCATATACTCAGGTCTACTGTACCTTGGAGCTATGAAAAGATCTAACTTCTAAACCAACGCAATCAAAAGATACAGCAGTTTATGCTGGACATTTTCGCGTAGAACTCGCACACTTGGCCGATTTTGTTATTTAATATTTTGCACTGGATTTGGAACTGTGCCTCTTAAACTAAATAAATTATGTACTTGTGTCTTAAGAGACGGTGTTCAACTTTTTTTACAGACTTCATTTCATAACAGCTATGTTAAAGTCTCAGATCAAAATTTTATTTGATCTGAGGTTGAAGTTGAGTCTCCAGGTTTACAAAACGTAACTATATTTGTTTTGTTACTCAATCGTTCCTTTTGCCATTACGTGGCAAATTCAACCAGGATTATTTATCTCTATTCCTTTCAACTATACATATATATTTCAATTTGTACATTATATCGGATCGAAACGTTTCCCTCTTGAACTTCACGATTACGGTCACATCATCTAGTTCAATCGCTACATTCATTACAAATATTATTGGAAACGTTCGGGTTGCTACGCTGTTCCTACCAAAATAATAGATATTTTTTACGCAACAATAATATGATTAAAGATATATTCCATTCGAGCACCACATTTAAATGTTATTGTTATTTCTTTATATATTTGTTTTGTATTCTAAAGGATATTAATATTTTTTTTATTTAAATTAATTCAGATTTTTACGAGCATTCTGGTATTTTTTTCAAATTGCGAAAATCTAATATAACTTCTTAATTCGATGGGGGTTAAAGTTCCAAGTTTTAGTATCATTTAATTGTTTATGTACTAATACTAGCTTCCATACTTAATTTCAGTTTTGTAGGACTTTAAGATATCTTCAGTGAGTCCACGACGAAATAGGAGTTTTTTAACAATAAGAACTTCATGTAGTTTCATGCCGTTTGTAAGTGCTTTAGTTCTTTTACTTTGAGTTTACTTTACTTACGATTTTATTGTTCTTTATACCTCAACACTGATATATAATATTTATTATTAATTAATTCTAAATTAATGGCGATGTTGATATAAATTGTAATTTAGAACGATCTCATAAATAATCCAAAGTGACAGAGGACTCGCAGGAATAGACTTGTTTTTTAAGTACGACGTCACAATAACAAGTCTATCATCAAAATTCATAGTTGTAGTGGGTGGAGAAATCTTAGGAGTGAAAACGAGACAGCGAGATCTTATTTTGAAAAGAACTACGTATTCGCACCCTGCTACAGTGTAGCGGACTGATAAAAAGAAAATACTAAAAAAAGGAAAGAAGTCAAGTTTATATTTTAATTGTTTTTAGACTGTCGCTACGTTTACACAAACGCATTGTTTTCAACACAATTTTATTAGAGTCAGCTGTCTGTCTGTTCGGAACTGACTTTAGTAAACGATTTTTTAATTTTGCAATCTAAATTTAATGTTATATTGTGAGACTTATTCCTGCCATGAAATGTCAGAAAGTAGTAGATATCGTGAGGTTACGATTATTTACAGGTGTAAATATTATTCTACAATGAGTAGGTTCCGTTACAACACACTTTATTTTTTTAACCTGTTTCACGAAAAAGATTCTTCTTATTTGCTTCTAGGATATAACCAACGCCTCATTGAGCACCAAAGATCTGAATCTGACACGCATGATCTAAGGAGATCGTGACGGTTAGACTAAATGTAGTCTAGTGCCTATTTTTATAAAAGACGATCAAGACCTTACTTCTTCTTTAGACTTTACACCCTTATTTAGAGCCCTGTCTAAAGTAAACCTGTGCATTGCTCGGAGCGGAGCATTCAGTAGTCGGTACTAGAATTAGTTACAAAGTTTTTCAGTTTTAATTAAGTTTTATCTGAATTCTACTACAAGGCAGAACGTGTCGTCATCACACTTTAACACTATTTTATATAAAACGGGTATCCATTTGATTTACGTTAAGTTCGTCAATGGATTAGAATTACACGTTGATCGATTTTAATCTCTAGCTCAAGATTCGTGTCTAGTGTCTTTCTTTTCTTTAGTCTAAAGGAAATGGGTAACAAATCTAATAAATTCTAAGAGATATGGATGGGCCTATTAGCTATCAACTATTTCCAGAGATAAAAACCCTTCCCATGCATTCTGCACCAGGCCAGCACATTTAGAGGCTCAGGTTTGGAACTCGAATAAAGTATTCTGACGTCGAAACGTGAACATCTATAAGTGTTGATCGAGGTTCTAAAAAAATTACCTTTGACTTGAAATAGCTTTCAAATAAGGATTGTGATTTTGTCTTAATTAGGTTCGTCGGAAACACTACTTTAGTAGGTAATACTTTTTTCAATTCGCAGACGTATGAATCTTAAATATTATCCAGTTAATTTTTTAGCTATATTCCATTCGAAGTCTTGTAGTTCAAGTTTTGTAGTAGTATCTAAGACACTTTTATTCTTGTTTTAATATCAGGCTACATTAGAAAAAGAAATTACTACCGTGCTGCTCAATAAAACGACTGGTATAGTACGGGATCAGTAGAACCGATCATACTTTTGTTTATTGTATAGAGTTTCACTCAATACTTATCATTCCTAACACGTTTCCCATTAATTTGATGTATGAATAACCCAAGGGTGCTGCCTCACCTTACATAAGTCGAAGTTATATGAGTTTAGTATATTAGAACTAATAAATAAATTCTTGAACCCCCACTGATAGTTTCTGCCTATCATATAGCAATGTATTTCTACTTAATTATAAAACTTGTTATTTATACTTTCAGACAAGTAGTAAGGGACTGATGTTAGTAGTATAAAATTATTATCATTAACGTTTTTAAATAGTCTACTGGACCAAGGCCTCTCCTTAGAAAATAGGTTTTCGCCTACTACACCTGCCAAGCGTCCGGGTGAGTTGATGATGGGTTAGTTTAAAATAATTATTATTTATGGTATTCATTTTAAAAAAAAGTAAAAAGTTACTGATTTTGGTACTGAGGAATATAAATACATACAAAATATTCTAATTTGAAGTTTGACAGCAATTTTCTGTAATTATGGTGTAATATTAACTTACTTCTAAAGTGACGCAGATAATTGTGTCACTATCATTACGATGGATTAATGGCATTATCCAAGAGACTTACGGACTAATTGAGTCTCAAAGATCAATGTAACGATACTTCTAACCTCCATTAAATGACATTACACAGTATTCGTATGTGTAACAACGATGTGAGGATAATAGGATACCGTATCTTTTTCTTGTCGTTGCTTTCTTGTTTAACTTATATTTTTTACCAAAAGTCTTGTCGCTGTTCAGCATTTCATCTTGTTTCAATTGACCATTTATACCTAAGAAAGTGTACACCTCGTTTGTACGTACCTACAAATTTATTGTAGATTTAGCGATCAGAGATTTTTTTTATTACTAGTTTTCCCCTCTGTTTTAATATGCGACGTGATATTATGTATCTATATAGTCCCCTTTAGCACTATTCCTAGCACTGACAACTAGAAATTATCTTCCTAACTGTTCACTTTCGTTCATTCATACCAGAGATGTATGTTCAAGAACTGTAGTTCTTGAACATACATATAAAATGATGTAGTCAATAACGGTGTACCTTTATTGACTTAAAGTTAAGACATTATGTAAATATAATGCAACAATCTCCATTATGTCAAACACTATAAATTTTATCATTTTTTTATTATTATAATTTGGACTTTTGACGCTACTAAAGTGTCATGATTAGAATCGATCCGAATGCTTATCATGATATGATAGAAGTCTCTTGATACTGGACATCGCCTGGCCGATTATATTTTTTTTATATAATTTAATGATGCACACAAGGCTTGTGTGAACATAAGGACAAGTTACACATAATATATTCAACTGGATAGAGCTATGACAAAAGTTCTTGAAATGGTTTACCAAACATTGTAATCACTGCGTTTTTAGGGAGAGGTTCATAGCTGCTCCGCAATAGAAGTAAATATCCAAAATTTAACTAGTGGGAATGATAATACAGCTGATGATCGATATCATTTTATATGTCCATGGAAACATACATACACATATACTAATATAGGACGCGCAATTATACCTGTGTGCACGATAGGTTATCGTTTGCAACTACATATATAAAATCAGCTAGAGTCTCTGGCGCTGCGTAGAGATGTGACCTCGCTATGCATCTTCTATGGGGAGTGATCCGAAGGATTGTTGGAACTGATCCCTGTGTGACGAAACAGCAATTTCATCCCCATCATTTAGATTTTTGGCAAGAAAAAAATTGTACACTTTTCTAGAAACTTTCTGCCTTGCACAACGAAACTGTGGAGGCGACTGCCGCCTGCGGTATTCCTAGACTAATACAATCTTAAAACTTTCAAGAAAAGAGTGTTCTCCTTCTTAAAAGGCCGGCGACGTACTTGTGACGCCTCATTATTACATTATGGTGATCCCTAACTAGGCTGAGCTTAATTTATGTTAATCAGACTGTTGATAAACATTCTTATATATCTATTTAAATAATAATATTAATTGCCAAATGTGTTGATAAGCACAAGTCTCGAGAACCACTTATCCAAATTCCGTTTTTTTTTCATTAGGCACAAGGAATGTTCTTACGGAGAAGGAAAACGTACAAAAGGTTTTATTTATTTATTTTTTCTATTGACTGCCTCTGTGGCGTAGTGGTAGCGAATGCGACTGCTGTGCAAGAGGTCTCGGGTTCGATTCCTGAGTCGGACCAAATGTTTGTATGATCTGCAAATGTTTGTTTCGGAGTTTGGGTGTTTTCTATGTATAATATGTATGTATTTACAAAAAAAAAAAGTATATAAGTATTAATATCAGTTGTCTAGTACCCATAGTACAAGCTCTGCTTAGTTTAGGACTAGATGGCGTTGTGAGTTAAAATGTCTGAACATATTTATTTATTTATTTATTGGAATGGCGAAGCATATAACTTTTGACAGAACAAAGTCTGTCGGGGCAGCTTGTTCTTACAAATCTATATATAGTTATCTCTTCGAGGACTTGTTTGACCCAGTGGTACATGTGATCAGTTTTTTGTTGATCCGTAACTGATTTGTTGATCCAATACCAAATATATGCAATTTAATGGCTCCGTTTCGGATCATCAACTGCTCGTCAATATCTTTTTGTAATTAGCTAAGATTTATACAAATCCAGTCCGTACTTATTTGATCCAATTTAAACGAGCCAGTGTTAGTGTTAGTGCTAGTGTTAGCGCTAGTGCTAGTGCCAGTGCCAGTGCCAGTACCAGTGCNGCATCTCACCCGGCCGCCATAGTGTGGGTCACCATGCTACATTGTTCTTTTTTGCACTGAGGATGGTGACCACGTGACGTGGAGGCAGGGCAAAGTCATTTTGGCAGCTTATACATAAAAAAAAATCGATTTTAACTAATAACAATACAAACTTAAAAAAAACTTCTTAACGTATGATTTTATATATTTTACTTCCCACTTTGGTCTCTGTAAGTTCTAGCTTGTACCGAAATTATTCAAAGCACTTTTTATAACAGGTGAACTTTGACTAAGTTATTTTTAAGTTTTCATATAATTTATAATACTTATTTTCATAAGGACGTATTTGAAATACTGTGTTTATTTGATAAAAAAAAATATTTAACGTTTAAAAAATTATTACCACAGATAATTCTACATAAAGCTAAAATATAAGAAATATGAATCTAATAATGGAAAATAACATTCAAAAATTGTTATGTTGAATCGGCCCTTTTCAGGTTATTGCATTATCGACGGTCGTGAGCTTTGAAGCTACAATTATGTTAGCAGCCCCTTTCTCGCCACATAAAACATGAAAGTCACTTAAGTAACCACTTTACTAAACCAAGGTTTTTGATATAAAACAATATATTACGATGGGACATTTACAACAATATCTATATTTAAAGGACGTTCTAATTATAAGGGTAAATAAAAGCATTTTTAAATAGTAGTAATCGAATAAGTAATAGAAACTTGAATTTTGCATGTAGTATACTAGTTAAAAACATGAGCCATAAGGAACGTTAAATATCACAATATGATATGTATATAATTTTTGAATTATTTAAATATAAAGGTTGACTGGTAGAAAATGCTTTATGGCATTAGGTTCACCTCATGCAAAAATTAATGCAGGAAATGTTATTAAATGAATCGTGTATATCGTGTGGCGTATTTTTTCAAAGGAATAAACTTATGTCTAAGCTTATCAGAGTGGTATAATAGGTTAAAATCTCCTTTCTAAATAGAGGTCTATGTCCAGCAGTGGACTACTAAATCATGATGATGATAAATAATGATTGCATTATGTGTTAATTTCTGATCAGCCTTGAGAGAGTTACACTTCGCATAACTTCTGTCATCGTGACCACATACCACGACGGATAGGAGAATTAATATATTTATTTAAAAACCCAAAAGAATGGTCGAACTGATTTCTGTATATTATTTTTATGAAGGCCTATTTTGTGATACTTTGTTATATATTCATAATTTATTGTGCAATAGTCTATATGCATGACATAAAATGCCCACTTATATTAATTTTAACGTATTTTTTTTCTTGTTCTTCTTGAAGATTCGTCATAATAGAATATATAGAAAAAAGGTTTACTAACATCAAAAGTACATAGGAAATGATAAATGCACATTAAGAATTATACACTTTAGAACCTTTTTTAATCTGGCACACCTTTTCGACCTAGATTTTTCTCAGTACGACGACGCAAACTCTCGTCGGATTAACTTTGTTTAAGCTCTGCAATCTCCTTCTTTCCGCTTTCTAAGTGGCTCATGGAGGTATTGAAACTTAAATAAGAATGGACTTCCTACATTTCTAGCTTCGTTTCGGTTGAACTTTTATTTTACTTTAAACTGAAGAGCAATGATTTTGAACAACAAGTTTTAAGATTGTAGATATAGATTATTATAGATAACTATTAATCTCACTATAAAACTCACCAAGAGTTCAATGACCTGGGTTATTCAATAACATAGTCGTAAAATACACCTTGCAAGATTTATAGTAAAGTAAAAAGTTGATGTGAGTGTGTTCCATTAATTTATTAAAAAGAATGTTACTATTTTGGTTTACAATAGTAGTTTTAGTGAAGTTTTTTTATTATGTATATTTGTTTCTTACAAAGTAAATTTTTCAAGGGCCGGATTTGCTCTAACAGCCCAATATATTCTAGTGTTTTATACAAACGTACGTTAATTCATAGTGTGTAGCACCTACCTAATCTATACAAATAGATAAAACTGAAGTGCCTGTTTGCAATTTCAAATTAACAGCTTTTCATTAGATGCAAATGATAGCTAGCTAGCTATATACGATGCTAAAAACTCAACAAATAACAACTGTTTGTTCTGGCTTATCTCTGCCTCGCGGCGTTACTCGGGATTGTTGTTGTACCGTGGGCAACACCACGAGGCTCAGCTAGTAAATACTAAACAGATCGAGTCCTCATATCTATACTAACATTATGAAGATGTAAAGTTTCTGACTTTGTTTGTATGGTTGTAGGGGGTAATCTTCGGATGTACTGATCTGAGCCTGAAAATTCTTTCACCATCAGAAAGCGACATTATTCGGGAGTGACATAGGCCACATTTTATTGTGACTGAACAAAAAAATCATTTAAAAATAATAGTATTTGTAAATCCAGTCAAAGAAAAGCGGGCGGTTAACACCCAACAAAGTGGGCAAGGGTCGGCTGGTTATTAATATGAGTAAGTGATGAAAATTCTACGTTCACTCCTTTTTTAGGTGTTTTAGGACAGAACAAAACAAGAGCAATAAATAACACTCGGCATAATAATGTTAAGAAACATTTGTGTGAAATCTTGAACTTATTCATGATTCACTTCGATGTGCTTTAGTTGTCAGTACCCTACCTACCACTACTCAGTTAACAGTATTTATTTTTACATAAGGACTCGAGTTGTGGCAATTTTTATTCGTCTATAACTCGTCGGTAACTGCCCAATTGGTCGAGTAGTTAGCGTAAGCGACTGCAGATCAAGAGGTCTCGGGTTCGATTCCCGAGTCGGACTGCTGTTGGGTTTTTCTTACAAGAAATTCTTTATGGTAGCCCGGAGTATGGAATATAGCGGTGTCCCCGCCCGTGCCTCGGAGAGCACTTCAAACCGTCGGTCCCGGTTGTCATGAACATCAATGGCGATCGTTATTGGGAAGTCAGTGCTCTCAAATGTGCTGACAACTAGTTAAACCTTCGAATTCAGTTCATTCCGGGTTGCGGAGGTCCGATGACAGTCGCTCCGTGTAAAAACTGTTATTCAGGTAAAACTGGTTGAACTAGTAGCCGACCCCAAATCTTGGGAATAATAAATACTAGGAAGGAGAAGATATAAGCTTATCGTTAAGTCATGTGATTTTAAAGATTGCCAAAGGAATCTAGCGATACGTATTGCGTACTTTTGGTATGGTAAATACATATTTCGCTCCACTCTTTTAACAGTCAACGGCTGGACACTGGTCTATATGTGTAAAATTCAAGATGTTTTGGTACATATTCACATTGGACTTTATTATGATTTATATGATTTCAGTATAGCTGCAGAAATTTAATATTGAACTGTTTTTGTTTTATTTGCATTGAAACAGAATGGTAGTCCAAAACTTTAGAGACCTCTTACTTTACTAACTAATTCATAAGCAAATTTTCCAAATGCAGAACTCGCCACTTTGATACAAGTTTCGTTATTACAAAGTTTAACTAGTCCCAATTTCGAATGTAATAATTTGACCAATGTTAATGGTTGATCAAATGATCAAACTTTTAGTAAAGCTTTGTGAGCAGCAATTCATAACTTTTAAGGTTTGACCAAGATAACATTGTTTTGAATGAAATTTTCCAATACAGGAATTCTGGAAATAGAACTTCAAAGATAATACTAACAATAGCACAATATCTTTCCTTATCTTTCACTCGACAGATGGAGCTGAATGGACAATCATACATATCATAACTGAGTCAGTCACGAATGAGGGTATGATATGAAGGTTTTTCATTTTCATATGTGGTATAATTAAATATTTATAGTAATTAGTATATAATATATATGTTTATGACGTGTGTATAGTTAGAATATAATATTTGCATGATNATATTCTAACTATACACACGTCATAAAACATATATATGCATGATGCTACGTAAGGTTGTGTATGTATTTTGTATATGTGTGAATAAATATTTATATTCCCGATTTTATTCGTAACACTAAAATTATTTAAAATTAAGTGCTCCGTCAACCGCTACTGTCTCTCCGATACATTTTGATATACCCTAAGGTTTCCTAGAAGAGATTGCTTTTGGCAAAAAGGCGGCCCTTTGTACATTATATATTTGTCATCTTATGTACTCTCTTGCAAATATCTAAATCGGTATACAAATAAAGAAGTTTCTATCTATATTGATGATTTGATGAACGCTGTGTGGAAACTTTTAACAAACTTTTCTATATTTAGTCCACTTATATTCCAGCAACTAAAAGCTAGCATTTTCATTGTTTACGTACAACGCTTGAGAAGAGAATTTCTCGGACATCGCCCTCACTATAACAAATATTGTTTCAAGAACTAACATCATTCATCGTAAATGCATACAGAATAACAACAAACTTGTTTTGCCTTTTATTTACAAACATAAACTAAATATAGAGGAACTAGAAATTCTAAATCACTTTCTAGCTATTACCAAATATGTATCTACCTAACTTAAGCCTAGTAAGCCTGTAAGCCTCCTTTAAAAGTAATAAATAAATAAAAAACATTACACCAATTATCTCTGTGCCTATTAACGAATAAACCTACGCAAGTATAGACATACCTAGAATTACACAATCAATTTGCAAATGTTTTCCAGTAATGGGATAACACACTTTCGTTAACCTCTAATGTCATAGCCTATTTTCTAACAAATATACGTTTATGAATGTAGCTTCTGTAAATGAGAATTTTGGTAATTACTCAATGAAAATATTGAACTAATGTACAGAAAGATATTTAAAATGGCTCAATTATCGTCTCCTACTGCAAGTTTGATTTAAAAGAGTATCTCTATCTAAGTTCATCTGTTATTATTATTTATGTTTAGTGCTCATTACTTTGGTTGTGTACACTCTATTTTTTCTTTCATAATTTTTCATCAATAAATTGCTGTCGCATGTGTATTTAAATTTTATAATCAATCACAGTGATTTCGATGTTATGCAAACACCCCTAATAAACAAGTAGTCACTAGTGCAAGCAACGAGAGAACTGATAGCATCGTTTTTCTGTTAGATCGTGGATCGCTCCGGGTACACCAACTCTTATGTGGGGAAACATGGTACTAACATGATAATTGGCTTTGAAGGACATTGAAAAGTATTAATAGCTTCTAAATTTTCAAGAAATATTTGTTATATTCTTCTCTTTTTTTACGGTGTTTGGAAAATAGAATTTTAGTTTGTGTGCTGTGTTTTTCAAATAAAGTTTTTACTATTATTATTCCACGATTAGACCGAAATTATCATATATTACGAACCTCGTCAAGTGACAGGGTTTTAGCAAATCTGCATCAGTTTCACAAACTTGAAAAAATGTAAGTAGAGTAAAACATCTTGTGTTTTCTAACCGTTCAGTCAAGTAATATTATTACTTCAACATTGGAAAATATAATGAGACGCTTAGATACCTGATATGTTCTACTTACACCACTACATCCTTTGACGATCGCTTCAGATGTACATCAATAAAGATTACGGGTAGATGGATGTCTTTCATCAATCTAAGCTCATAATATGCTAAACTGCTTTAGAAGGGCTAATATGGCGGCAAGACAAGAACCTCACAATATCGCCGCTGTTTTTGTAAAACTAACCGTGCTGCTATGCCTTTGTTTGCTCAAAAACTTATTTTCTTGTGTATATATTATGTATTTTAAAATTCACTGTAATTTGAAAGTTCATATGAGCTTTAAATTTTCTTATTAATTCCGATGAATACTAAAATAATGATGTAGATCAATGCCACCACCGAATCATTCTTTAAAACTGAAGAGATTTACTGTTTGTCTTTATGGTTGAACGCGCATAGCTCTATATGTGACTATAATAATAACAATTTTCATTCGATACATATTAATAAAAAATGTTGCAAATTGGGTGAAAATTATTCCTTTTGAAAGCTTTGCGTGTGCTACGTAAACAGTAAAAATTTCGAAAAATAATGTAGAAAAGAATTGTTCGCCTTTAAAAGGTCCAAAAAATTCCAGGACAGGAAGGATTATGTCTGTCTGTTAAGGTACCTATGTATTTCAGTGGCAGTTTACTCTGTATAACATCACGCTACGAGCAAAACGAGACCCGTGTGCTCGTACCCCTTGTAGATACAAGTAATAACAGCAACATCACCCATACACCTTATTAAATTCTATATAAAACAGCTTGTCTCGCTCCTACCTAACATACTGTCTGTCTGTTCATTGAGTTGAAACCTTTTTAAAAGGCCTATGTAGATTTCCGACATCAGCATCCATCCTATCCTGATATTAATGATAATAATTTCTAACTGACTTACAAAAAAGTGGAGGTTTTTTTATCTTTGTGTTCATATAGGTAAACTTTGAAATACTAAACGTTACGTCAGCGTGTATTCACTTTTTCTTTTGATGAGATGGCAACCAGTTAGAACAGCAGTTTTTATTTTCGGAATAGGTGGCAAACGAGCAGACGTATCGCCTGATGGTAAGCGATTACCGCCGCCCATGAACACCCGTAACACCAGAGCATCACAAGTGTGTTGCCGGCCTTGGGGGATGATGGAAAGGGTTGGATTATGGGCCTCCGGTATCCTCACTCACTCGGTGGAACACAGCGCAGGTGCTGCTTCACACCGGTTTTCTGTGAGCCAATTTATGCCATTGTCAATTATTTAAAGTCTTCAATTCAAAGTCTCCGTTGTGATGAAATTAATGGTTTAAATATAAAAATGTGGATGATATGAAAATCGTGTATTCACTTAATAAGTTAATTTTCAGTTTTGCACGACAATCTTTAGAATAACACGATTCTTAGTCTAGTCTAGTCTCGTCGATGGTGACGTGTGTAAGGTCTTTGGCTCCTTTCAATATATTTCAGCAAGACGCTGGCTGCTGCGTGAGTCATGGTCTGGAGGGTTACTTAAATTTAGTGGTAAATTTGCGTGACTCTTTTCAGTTTAGAATGATTTATTAAATCAACCTTACATTTAATTTGCGTTTATAAATATTGTAACAGGAAACGACTCTCACTGACTTTTGTAATATAACTTAACTAGCGACCCGACCTGGCTTCGCACGGAAGTGTTTGAATTCTCGGATTTCCTCGACTATAATATTTCGGACACCGGACATCTAACACACAACGCTATCTAGTCCCAAACTAAGCAGAGCTTGTATTATGGGTACTATACATTTGATATGAATGCATAAATACTTTTTTTTTAATACATACATATTATACATAGAAAACAACCAAACTCAGAAACAAATATTTGCAGATTATACAAACACTTAGTTAGGCACAGGTTCGAACCCGAGACCTCATGGACAGCAATCGCTTACGCTGCCACTGTGCCACCGAGGCAGTCAAAAAATATATTATGTATAATATGCATGTATTATATTTTCATATAAATAATCCTATTAAATCACTTTATATATTGGGGAAAACTGGAGTAAAATCCGTTGGGTAGTTTAAAAGATCTAAGAGAATAGATAACTAAAACGACTTTATTTTATACTATTCATTTATTTCACCGTAGGAGAGCCACGCTTAGTCATGAATGGGCCGACTCGACCGAAGTGATATCACGGCCTCACACAAAACCGGTGTGAAACACTGCTGCCCTGTGTTTCACCGAGCTTGTGAGGATACCGGAGCCCCATACCGCAACTCTTCTCCCCATCCCCCAAAGGCCGGCAACGCACTTGTGATGACTCTGGTGTTGCGAGAAAATGTCTGCCCGGAATTAATTTTGATTCATTAAAATAATACCCATTGATTCTATGTTTTCCTTATAACTCTAAAAATATTATAAACATGGACTCCACTCACGTGTATGTAAATGTACTGCCTCAAGGATCAAACGATCCCTGTGGTAAATTTCATCCAAATCTGTTGAGCAGTTTAACCGTGAACGAGCCTAACAGACAGACAGAGTTACTTTCAAATTTCAGACATTGGTATGAATGCGCTAATAACTGAAACTACATTCAGATTTTAAAAAAATACTGCATAAAGCGTAGATAATATGCTTAGGCGGCATTTCAATATGAATCTGAATAAGCCTTTCAGATAATATAACTGAGATCATACACCCAAATTCGTTCAGTCGCTAGTCGCGTTGTTGCATAGTAAATGGTACGTGTAGAAAAACATACAGACTGACGGATGAACAGATATATCAACGTCAAGTTCTTTACGTTGTTCGTGAGGTCTACAAAATAAAAGTAGTTAAATATGACCTACCTAACCGTCAGAGTACAGTCTAGACATTTTTACTGAGTCATAAAGCCGTTCAACGATAATAAAACGGGTTTTATATATGAGAAAAAGGCCCCTGACTATGTAATCTATGAAATACATAAATGTAGGTACTTACATTATATTTAGTTAAAAAAAATAGGTCGTTCCATCATATCGATCTAAAACCTTTAAACAAGCAATTCTTGTAAATATTGGTATAATCTGAATCTCGGAAACGACCAACGATTTTCATGATATTTAGTATGCAGGGGGTTTCGAGGGCGATAAATCGATATTGGTAAGACTCATTTTTATTCATAAAAAATCATAAAAACCGGGGATATCTCCGTCATCCAGGTACTTATATTTAAAACAACCAGCAGTAGAAATGAATGAAATATCAGGACGAAATATTATTTCTATATACTTCTCAAGCCAAAGATAAAATCTTAAATTGACAGTCGATATTTCTGTACATAGATCAATTAAATTATCTGTGCTAGTTCAGCTCCGAATATTTAACGGATATATTTTTTTAGTTAGGAAGGAATGATCTCTATAATAAAACAATTGTGTTTAGTAATCAAAGTAATGTTGAGTGCTTGCATGTAGCTTGTCATTTATTTATAATTTACACTTTAGTTTAGGTAAACTGAAAAATACTAATACATATATAATTTACAACAAACAGCTAACACACTTCACATGAAGCTAAGGACAGAGAGCCTTAGAGCTAGGGTAAAAACTTTTTTTTTGCGTTACATTTTTGCCATGTCATTTTTTCATAAAAAATATTTACTTTATACTGATCCTGTTTCCTTTCTCAAGAAATCTCGATGAGAAAAAAATCATAGTTATGTAGCATATTTATCAGAGAGTACATGCTTTTGATAGAACTCTTACATCCGTATGTAGAATGGAGTGCAGTATTTCTACAATCAATTTGAGAGCTACAACTTTTAAGTATTTATTTTCGCTGATTAATTATCTAATGGATTAGATAAGACTTACCAACATTACATAGAGTCGTCACATGGGATTTGAAAGTAAAACGTTTGATTACATTTCAAATTCTTAATCAACGTTTTGAAAAATAAGACCAGTTGCTGAGGTACACTTAAATTATTATTCCAGGCGCATAATTGTATTATGAAAAGTGTAAGCCGTGACGTTTGAGTTACTGTATATTTTGTATTATTTCAGGGTCTGCAATTAGAGAGGTGAAGCATGCATGCGCGGCGGGCGGCGTGGGCGGCGCGAGCGACGTGGGCAACATACGCTCTGGCGTGTTGTGCGTGCGTCGCTGCTGCGCCTGCCGAACTACGCACCTCACAGGCCACTATGTCCGCCTCACCCACGCCCGCCTGTGAACCACTAGTGTTAAAAAACCTACCACCGATGCCACCGGTATATTTGTCGTACATCATAATAACCTCCATAGACACAGGAATAAGAAACCATGTTAACATTAACGTAAATTGGTTCAATTTCAGAATTTACGAGATCACGAGGCGGCTGCAGTGCATACTGCTCGTGCGCTTGCTGAGTTGGTGCAACAGGGGGTAGCTGACGAAGAACGCGCTGCTGCGCTCGCACGAGCTGCCAGTCATGCACCCCTTGTTCCTCCACCTGCCGCTGTTGCCCTTGGCGCACCACAGCTTCACCTCGGAGTACTATACATAGCAAATCCACCCAAACTTATTGTCTTCCAGCAAAATAATACAGTTACACTTCGTCAGTTTTGGAGAACGTTAGCATCGGCGTGGAATGCCACTACAGCGGTTTGGTCTACTGCCTGGTTTTCATGTGAAGAGGATGGCCAAGGCTGGTGGGGTGGAGTAGCCGCAGCGCGTGGGTTGGGGCCTGCTAGGTCAGCAGCCGCCCTATTCTATCGATGGCCCGCGCTACCTTGCGAAGACACGATGAATGCATGGTTTGGTGAACCTCCACTCTGTGACTCTGCTACTACCGATTGCGAGGCTACGCCTGCTTTGGGTTCCAATGATAAAAAAATTGAGGTAACTAAAGATTCGGATAAAATTTCTACTGGTTTTTTATAGTCTCTGATTTATCATTCTCACGTTTTAGTATCGGTGTAAATGTCGAGATGGACATTGGAACACTGGTGGGAATGGTTGGCTGAGCGGTATCACACTGGTGAACGATGGCAAATCGCCATTAATGTGTACGCCATGTGGAATGGGCAGCGATTCATCGGCCTGTCTAACTGACGCATACCGCGTAGCACTTTTAGCTGCTAATTTAGCGGGAATGCTTCTGTGTCTCGTTATTGGACTCATTATTTTTCAAAAGAGAAAATGTAAAGTAAGTTGTAAATTATGATTTCAGCTATGTTTGTGCGAATAATTAGTTTTTGTGATTGTGATACGTAAAAATAATGCATAACTTGTTAGATGAAGTGTTGTGTATCTAAAACGGGCCTTGAAAATTCAGTTTTAAAAATTTCATGGAAAATAAATTTATATTAAACATCACGCATTAAACAGAAAATTTCTTATTGCAGGCAGTGGCGATGGGTATGTGGACGGTTCTGGAAGTGGTTCTTCTGGGTGCATTATTGATGTATGGCTCCGTAAGTATCTACACAATATAAATAGGTAAAACTAAACCTCTTTTCTTCTTTTTGTGATGATTATCTTGACAAGAAAAGAGACAAGTATTAACGTGTCTTTCAATTGCCATAATCGAGCCAATTAAGCAACAGATTAACATTGATAATATCTAATACTTTTCAGGCTGCATCCCAGTACATATCTGTGGCCAAATGGCGATGCATAGCAGGCGCCTGGTTGAGGGAACTTGGTTTCGTCGCATGCTACGGATCTGTTGTACTGCGATTGTGGGTGCTACTAGCTGAATTTCGGACTAGGAAAGCTCACCGGTGGACACCGAGAGACTCTGAAGTATTACAATAATTTCTTTTATAAAAATTTTATTTAATCTTAAAATTTAAACTGATCTCTTTTGTTTTAAAAATAATAGCTTATGGCCAAGTATCATCAATAGACACATGTTTGTTTCATTTTATTGACATTTACGTTTAAGGTTCTACGTGTAGTAGGCGCAATGGTCTCAGGCGCAGCATGTTATCTTGCTGCTTTCACGGCAACAGCAGCATGTGAGGATAACGATCGTGGCGGTTGCGCCCGTGCTGCGTGGCACCACGTCACTGCAGCTGCAGAGATCTTGCTACTCACAGCGGGCCTCCGAATTGCATATGCTGCCAGAAATGCCAACGTGCCATTCCAGGTATTAACCACCGTGTGTAGACAACTAATTAATTTGTGATTCTTAACCTTTTATCTCCAGTGATCTCTTTATAGATTACTAGCTTTTGTACGCGGCTGCGCCCGCGCTTATGTCGGTTATCGCGGTGAAGTACAACCTGTGTCCTTCCTCAAAAATCAAAATATTTCCATGACAAATTTCATTGAATCTGGTGTAGTAGTTTAGCCGTAAAAGTGTTACAGACAGATATAGTTTCTTTCGAATTTATAAAGTAGATAAAGAGTCAGTAAAACAATTAAATGCGTTGCAGGAGCGTGGATGGTTGGCGACAGCACTGTGCGTCGAAGGCATGTGTGGTGTGTGGTGGCGTCTAGTGGCAAGCAGCGCGTCCGATGCGGCACCGGAGCGCTGGCCCGTGGCAGCGACAGCGCGCGCGCACTTGTCGGCCGGCGCCGCGCTCGCCTGCGTGCTGGCGCCGAGACTGTGGCACGGCTACCGTGCACGATCGCTCGCTCAAGAGGTTTGCTTTGCTGTATAGTTTATTTTCGATAAATTTGTATGAGTTTTTATGTAAAGCTAAACCGGGCTCTGTCTGTGATGTTTCTTGGTTAAAAGTACACTTACTAGTACAATTACTTGTAAATAAGTTGAATTAAATTGAAATATAATAAAATCATTCAATGTTATTAAAATTCGACTACCAGTCGTTCTCGACCTTTAAATTATTACAACAATAACTGATACACAGACCAATATGAATCCTCCGTCTCAAACCATTTTGAAGGTATCACGGCGAGGGCCTGCAGAGGGCTTCGGAGCAGAAGGCGAAGAGGAGCCCACAACTGAAGAGGTGCGGGCGGAACTCAAGAGGCTTTACGTCCAGTTGGAGATATTACGCAACAAGACCCTTAGAAGAGACAATCCACACATCAGTAAACGCAGGGGCGGTAGGAAACCACCACATCGACGGTTCTCCTTACAGGTATACCTACTCGACAAATATGAGGCAGAGCTACATATATATCTTATTGTCAGGTTTTGAAGGGAATATATATAAATATGATAACTCAGTGGATTAATATTTAGATATTTTAGTAATTAGTCATATTGCTTCAGTTTTTAATCAACACATATTTATAGAAGTTTCATTATACTATTTTAAATACTGTTAAATATGGTATTCCAATAGTGTACAGTTAAGAAGTAGGTAGGTATTTCGTTGTTTTGACTTTTATCTTGTTTCTTTGTCTTAGTTGACTTGTAACCTTTAGTTGAGTGACAACTGTGAAACTTGTTTTTGCTCTTTTAGGTTCCTATGTTGTCATATATACTTTTTGGTACATTGTGTTAAGTGTATACTTTCCTTCCTAAAAAACAGTAGACACATCTGATTTAGACCTGTATTCCAGATGTGAACCAAATATCAACCCGATGTGTTAGTAATGTGACTAGTTTTGAGGTATTAACAGTCCTCGTGTTATATAGGTGTATTGTCTTCACTCTCATTAATTAAATGTTTCATCTTCCATCCTACTCCGACTTTAGAAAAAAGGCAGTCGTGAAAAGGTAAGGAGGTGTAAAGTAAATAATATATCGCATGCACACTGACGTGGAGCACCCGCATGACCCCTGTGGATGTCCGGCCTGTAGCGTGACCCGTCCTTCGACCTCGCGCCCCGCGCTCTGCACAGACCCTGGCAACACCGTACTGTCGCTATTTCAGATATCGCTTACTGTGCTCCCGGTACTGATTCAAACCGATGCTTATTGGCAGAAAGGAACCGATACTCCGAATTAGATTCACGGGGCACCGTTGCTAATTTCCTTTCGACCCGATCAGCTCGGGTCGAGGGTTTATTTTAATTGTATATTTCAATATTTTTATGTCTGTTTTGTCGAATGCGCGGCTTAATTCCCTTACTTAGGCTATTTTATTTATTATATATAAACGAAACCTGTTGATTTTTCTCTGAAACAATCGTACTGTTTTTTTAACCGAAAATGTTTCACTCGATTCAACAATAACAATAAATCAACTCGTTTCAAGACATAATTGACAATATGGTAGTCTGAATGGTATATGTGTGGTGCAGGCACTGCAGGCGCGGCGCGGCGGGAAGGGCAAGTCGGGCGGCAGCGCCAGTGTGGTGGAGGCGAGCGAGGCGGGCGACGCTTCGCGTACTCCTGAAGACTCCGTGTGCTCCAACGAGGGGCCCAGCCACTACAATGATACCGACACACAAGCGTGATCCACCACACGCTCAACACAATGGACCCGCTCGTCGTACGCCTGTTATCAAGACGTCTACCTGTGAAGGGGATGATTTGTCGATAAACTCACGATACTTACCCGAGTTGGGACGCCGTGTGACGGTAATAGTTTTCGTATGTCACTTGTTAGGAAGTTGTTGTTAATTATTGTTCATATACTTGTCCGTGAGTCACCCCCAGACATACCACGTGGAAAGACCTGCTTATATCCGATTCTAAATGGGGCTTAAGATTGTTCTATTCGGTCGCGGTGAGAAATGGTTGAACTTTCAATACGGTATTAGAATGTTACCAATTTGAAACTGCGTTTTAAAAGTGGCCAAGTTGAAAATAAGTTTAAAATAAGGTGACTAATTAATTCGACCTGCCTCACGTTGTTATATGTGTCTAATATAATGAAGTCTGTACTTCAAGTAATCCGTCAGATAAAAAGAAACCACTGAATATTTGGTGATAAATAAACTATAATTGAAATGTCGGAAAATTAAATATTTTTGAACTTATTTCAATTTAACATTTCGTGTGGATCAATGGTGATAATACTCAATGTTAAGATGTACTGACCAGAACATTACAAAAATATGCTAGTCAAACATATTTATTATTTATTAGTAGGAACGACTCGGAACGAGTAATTCATGTACCTCCTTATACCATAGCTAATAGTATTTATCATGTTGTTCATTAAGTTAGTCAACGGCGTAATTAATTTAACAAACAAGATGACCAGTGGCCGGTGCACATTTGTAATATAGTATTCCAAGGAAAGGACTTTAGTAAATAGGATCAGTTTGTTAAGCTATAATTTCGCCTACTAGTCAGTAGACGCTGTCGAATTTTTATGCGCTTTACCCAATTTCATTTAAGATCGGCGCAATTTATAACCCTGAAAAGAATCAGCCTATTTGATTGATGCTAATGTCGTGAAAAATGGAAAAGATGAATCGGTATAATGAATAAACAAGACTATAAAGATAGAGTAATACCATAAGTCTTGTAGGAGAAATGGTGATGAGGGTAAGGCGAAGAGGCTGGACGACTAAAGCGATGACAATACTATAAATTTTAAGTTTGCTAATTACGAAAGTCGTTTACCATGCTTCGAGTGAGCAACGGCCACTGCTATATGTCGAAGTGTTTTTATTCTTTACTTATCTGGCATCTACATTTCGTATATTTTCTATAATATTTTCTGTTTATCTATCTTTGCTCAAGAAAAGCTTTTAAGTGGTTTGTTATATTTGTTACCTTATTGTATTTTCATTACATTTTTTTTCTTGTTAAATATTTTACTTTATCTTTGTAACAAACAGGTCCTTGCGTATATATATTCTTTTATGCTCGCTATTGTGTTAATTGAATAGAATATTTTAAAATAAACTTCAAAGTCATACATATCTAATATTGACCACCATGTGTCACTTTTATATATTTTTCATCTTTCCCAAGTTTTCCTCTTGAAGGTATTATCCCGTTGTAATAATTTACCCTCAAAATCTGTGGCATTTCGTGACCACGCAATTTCTCCTAATCTTGAATTATTGTCTGTCTGTGTTTAGTGAAGATTGTATAAAGTTGTACATTTTTATTTAGTAAACTATCGTTTAAGAAATTGTAAAATTTGGCTTAAGAAATTTCTTCCCAATAATTGTTGTTACCTACTTAATATTTTCTATAGTACAAGGTATTAAGATGTTAGGCATTCGATTGGATAAAGTAATTTGGAATCCATATTTGGAATCTACTTAGTATTGTCTTAGGAAGATTTTTGTTTTATATGTGGCTATTTATTTCAATTACTTGGTGACCTCAACTTTTATATTATGAATGTAAAAGTGTAGGTTTTATGAGTTTTACTCTGTAATTACGCTTTATTTCTAATCAAATGTACCTAAGCTTAAAATATGACGCATGCGATGCAGATAGGCATCGTATTTAATAAAAGACTATGATGAAATGGGAATTGTTGTAATATTAATGTTTTGTAATTTATATATATTCGCAATGTTTTTTCGTATATATTTTTATAAGTGATCTATAAAATGTATTCACAAAATATGCTTGCTACACTTTATGCTCTCCATAAATTCATAAATAAGAAAGTTTTCTTTTTGAGTATCGATAGGTATGTCATTCTGTGGTTGGTTATGCTCGTAACACTGAATCTTAGATAATCAAAGGAATTGAATAAAAAAAAAGGTATTAACCCTTAGATTATTAATATCATTATCTAAGTATTAACCAATAATAATAATAAGTTTTAAGGGTGCATTCACATGTTCTTAACAAAGTATAAAACATATTTAAAGAACATACGAAAACAATGCATACAAAAGTTATAAAAAAATAAGTTATGTTGCAGAAAATTATCACATAGCAGCAGATATAGAATGTCTATGGTCTGCTTTAACAATCGGTATGCTATATCTATGTAGCAGACTGAAAAAATATCGACTATTAAAATATTCTAATCTTCGAATCGGAGACCAATGTTGATGCATCTTTAAAACCATCCCAAGAATTAATTTAACTGCTTTGACATTCACTTACTGCTATTTCTAATTTTATTTAAGTATATATATAATACACATGCAAGTTCCTTTTTTTATTTCTTATTTGAAATGTATCTTTTCTAGCTTCAGGAGCTTCTGAATATTATCATCTTGTCATTGTCCATGTGCACAAATTTAATTTGTATGAAGATTTTTAAGTGAAATTTAAATTAAATTAAATTAATTTTGTATTGCTTACAATGAAAGTGAAAAGAACGAGGAATCTCCCAATTAAGGTTTTCTATACTTAATTATTATGTTTTTTTTATTGTCAGGGGTTGCATGATAGCATAATATGTACACATATATATATATATATAATAAACTTGTATTATATCGAAAACAAGAAACTAAAATAAACTCAATAAAATATTTAGCTTGTTCTCTGTGACAGTTGTCACTAATGTCATTTTAGAACTTACGATTATCTACGGGGTACGATTTTTTACATTTATAATGAATTGTACTTAATTTGTAATAAAACGAACACCTATAGAATTAAAATATCGGTAATCTTTATACATAAAAATGAATCCCTGTTTCCTTTTGTCACGCCATGACGTGTGAATGGCCAGAACCAAATCGCTAATTCTTTTAGCATTTGATAGCCCAGCTATCGAAGAATGCTATAGGCTATTTTATATGACACTAAGACCAATAGGAGCCGAGGATCGATGAAAAATACAACAAAAACGGGGGAAATTCATTTCTTTTCAGAAACGATGACAAAGTTGTACGGGCTAGTGTATTATATTTTCCGTCGTGAATCCGTGCGAAGCCGGGGCGGGTTGCTAAAACAAAATAAAATCGCTTGTATAAAGTTACTTCGTCGGTTGAGTTGTTATCTATCACAGAGATCAAGCTAAATTTTAAGAGCTGTAAGCTATACCTATTAGAACAGAAATTTTCCAACTTAAAATTTCTAATTTAATCTGCTTTAATATTTATGAAAAAATTAAGGTTCAAAAACTTTAGAAGTCAAGTCAGTAGATTTATTTTCATACGTAATGTTACCAAATTACCAACTGTCAAATTTTTCTTGTATGCTTGCATGGGAATGCATTCACAAATGTTCTTAATACGATTTGACTAGAATATCATTTAATAACCGATGTTTAATAATACCTCATTAAGTTTTTTTAACAACTAGATGGCATAACTGTGCGCATTTGTAAGGGATTTAAATGAATGTTCATAAAGTTTTGCAACAAAGCTGTTACTCGGTTATTAATACAAGAAGTAAATTCAACAGTTACATAAATCTATAAATCTCAATCCATTACACCAAGACCAATATTAATGTGAGAGCCATCATACTGGTATTTTAAAAAAAATTACTGTTGTCAAATCTGTAGTCAAATCAGCATAATGTGAGTGCAACCTAAACCTACATATTATAACCGGTGATATAGGGATCAAATATTAAGTTAAACATAGTATTTAATTTATATTAGCACGGGTACTAGTTTGTACGTGCGTATAATAATATAATGGTCGAAAATAATATTTTGAATCATTTTTAAGAGCAAATGTAATCGGTTTTTTACCAATTTATGTACAAGTTATTTGTTTATATTTTATTGGCGCGGTAATATGAAAGGTTGTAAATATTAATGCTAGCATTTAAGACGTCATTTGCATTGTTTTGTTTACCTTTATTGATGAATGATCATCTGTGTTCGGTGTTTGCGGAAGTGGATGCGAGGCCAAGGTAATATTATTATGATTATTATAACATCTGATTAGTTATTGAATAAATGACAATATTCGTAAAATATTGGTTTTGTTTTAATACCTATTATGACAATCACATGCCATAAGTGTTTCTTTGAGCATGCCTATTTTGCAAAGATTGGTGATTCCTATGACTGACCCTAGAATTTATGGGACTATGATGAGGTCCAAGTTTATTAGAATTGGTCCTCAGAACTTCTTAAAATTATAACCTCTGACTCAAGTAGTGAAGTTTATGCCTATAATTTACAAAAAAAATTAAATATAGGTATCTATTATGATTGTTTTTAAATAGGATAACATTATTATCCTTATTAATATGTTAAATCGAAAGTTGTTTGTTTATTTTAACTTGTACACAATGTACAAAAATGTCCAAGCCGCGCTTTCACATCTTGTCTGCTGAATCATAAAATATTTAACGCATGACTGGTCAGCGTAAATAGACAACAAGAAAAAGTACATTTAAAAAATCTTCTGAAGAGATGCCAGTTTCAGCAGCAGCTGCTCTGTAAAAATGCAATTTTTTAAACAAACTCCAGATCTAGCTCTGCCATGTGTACACCGTAGGATACAAGAACTACAATGAAAATAGTTGCCCAGCAACGGTAACTAGCTAGGCCAATAGTACGCACTACAGTAGATTCTTTTTTTTTATTTTTGTTATGATTATGACGGAAATGTCGCATCGTGGCGTATCGTGGCAACCTGCCGAACGTAGAAACACAAAGAAACCTCAAATATACGCAGTGTATTAGTTTATTATTGAGCTAAAATACGTTTATTCAAGTGGAGATCAGATTGGATGGTGTGACAATTGAGAATGTCAGGTAAGGAAAATTTTTGTCTGTGAAACAATGAAGATAATTCATGATGTATATGATGCACCTAAACAATACGTCACTGTCATATGTGGCGTATATATTTTCAACAAGTGTTAAAACAAGCAACGAATACTAAGTTAGATTAGGGTCAATGAATTTTTTCTTTTTTACTGCCTTCAAAACATAGGAGTTTCCAAACTCTATAGAATATTTCTTAGTGCATGTTACCAGGTGTTTATGACCGTAGTTCAATAATGCTTTTTTTTTAAATCTGTTTGACACATTAAATCGTCGTCATTTTTGAATACTGTTTCCAATTGTACCGAGATCGGTGCAATAATAATAATAATAATTTCTTTATTTCTCTTCGCAATATATGATATCTATAATAAAAGGTTTTGTTGGTTTTGTGGTCGGTAGCTTATTTGTCGTTAACCTCCCTTGGGCCTCGGGAAAATTAAGATAAGGAAAACCGATATCGTGAGGGATCTCAG
This sequence comes from Hyphantria cunea, assembly GCA_003709505.1. Taxonomy (NCBI): domain Eukaryota; kingdom Metazoa; phylum Arthropoda; class Insecta; order Lepidoptera; family Erebidae; genus Hyphantria; species Hyphantria cunea. The sequence goes on from PKRV01000930.1 coordinate 213,289, forward strand.
TTAATGGATACCATAAATTTGCAAGGCTCGAAAAGAGCAGTTTTATGTTTCTACCTCTATCTTGTGTACGGTCCTATGCTAAGAGAATCGGCGAAGAATTTGGTTCTTCATTCCTGTGCCAAGCTCTGAAAACCTGGAACTTATTACAAGTACACTTGTTACCACCCCACCAGGCAATGCCACCGTAGTGTTGGTCACCAAAATGCATTATCCACATTCGTAATGATGATGATATGGTGACACTCTTGGATTCTATTCATGCTTTTCATCGGGCGAAGTAAAGTCATTTTAGCACCTAAGAATAGGAGAAAGACTGGGTACAAGAGCTACTTGGACTGGGAAAGGGACACATTGACAAGATAAAATCCCACTTGGCGTGATGCCTTTGAAATTTGAATAAAGTTTTTGGTGGTGCATTTGACCTAGTTGTTTGTGTTTGTATCATTGTATATCAATACTACTTTGAACTTGCTCACGCACAAAATAATTTTAATATATTAACATTGTTTTGTCTAAGAAATCAACTTATCTGGAAGAGTGAATAAGAATGCCTAAGTCGGCAGGTACAAGGCTCATGGGCTTATGAACATTAGAAAATTGTTTGAAGTTTGTTTTGTAACTCGTAGATCTCTTTGTATGCATATAAATATACCAACTTTAAATTATGAAATAGATAACCATTTAACTGCCTTGGTGGTGCAGTGGTAATGCGTGAAACTGCTGTGCTTAAGGTCTCGGGTTCGATTCCCGGGTCGGACCAAATGTTTGTATGATTCACGAGTCTATATTGCGGAGTTTGGGTGTTTTCTATGTATGTATTTATATCAGTTGTCCGGTACCCATAAAACAAGGTCTGCTTAGTTTGGGACAAGATAGCATTGTGTGTTAGATGTCCGAACGTCATAGGTTGGATTCCAATCCAGAATAAATCTTTGTTTGTTGAACACGATCATTTGTACCGTATCTGGATGTAATATATATGTATGAAAAATAATACGTATGTAGTTAGTAATATAACTTAGTCTTGCCATAAATATTGTTTCAAAGAAAGCCATTTTTTTATTGTACAGTGTGTTAGTTTAATACATTAATATAAAACCATCAAAAATATATAAAGTTTATTCGAAATGGTCTTCATTGGCTGCAATACAGTCCTTTAAATATTGAGGCCAGTTATCAATAGCAGCACACACACTTGCTATCTATAAAATAACTTTTTTCACAAAAATGTGACTTAGTCACTCCTTCATGGCTAAAGCTACCAAATAATCACTAATGTCGTATAACGCCCACGATGTATTCTGTTGACTAATTGGGAAGCTTTTTTAGAGTTTTCAGCATAAATACAGCCATTTTGTTTGTTAAAATATAGCATTGTAAAACATTTCTCAACCATAAACAATTTTTTGAATTTGGCTCCATACCTACTTTATGTAATGAAATCAAAGTGATTCGGTTCTCTTTATCACCCCACTCCATTTCGATATCACAAAATATTATACAATATATTGGCGGAGCAATAAGTAAACACAATGAGCAATTGAAAAAAATGAAAGATTTCGAATTCAAAAGTAACATGTTGTTTATTTTTAATTGTAACAGCATTTATGGCCAGACTAAGTATTTAAGTTTGTTTATCAGCAGTCTGGTTAGCAGGCTGGTATAGGTTTTGCCTAGTTTATTATCATTATTTTTATTCTTGAAAGCTACGCGAATAATCCTTAAAATTGTATCAATTTTTATGTCACTTGCTTAAGACAAACAACTCTTGAATTTGAAACTGTATAAAAGTTATTTTTATAGTAAAAGAGTAAAGTAATTTTAATCAGCAATCATCTTGCTGTACCTTAATACGTATCAATTTAATATGTATTTATGTGAGTAGCACATTACCGTACGGATTAGTAGATTACCGAGCAGCTCATTTAATTCTACGCCAACTCTCAAAGATTTCTTTGAACGGTCACACAGGTTTTTTTAAAAATGCCAAAGCTATTTTCCTGAATATATAACGTGAAGTAAAATATCTGTGCTTCATTCCAATAATGTGCAGATAAATCGTTGCAGTAACGTTATCACTTTCCTTTGCACCTGTGAATATTTTCGCCATTCAATGAAACATTTCTACGCTAAGAACACAAACATCACATTCTTTTCTTCTCTTAGTAATCTCTCTCAGAAGTAAAAAGAGCAATATTATTTTCCAAATAGAGTTTAAGTTTTCTTTCGTAGATATTGGTAGGATAAGTAGTAGGTTTTACAATTTTAAATATAGGTTAATGTCTTTTCCTATTGTACAAGTTCTCATATCGGTTGCCAAATAGCTTATAAAGACTCAAGGGGAATCGTTGCCAAATATTTAAAAAAATATGAGACAGCATAATGGTAAACAGTGGGCAGTACTGTTACTTTATGTGTATGTATAGTGAGACAAGGATTGCTTGGTTAGTAAATTAAGTCTGCATAAAACATCTTGAAGTCTCATTATTTTTCATGTCAGAGGGTAATGATTTTGGCAGCCTTTGTATGTATGTTTCACTATAGCGCCGAAACTATTGAACCGATTTTAATGAATGTGGTGTCAATTGATTCTCAATAACGGGTAACATATTATATTAATTTTATCAAAAATGTATATGACAAAATTTAAACCTCATATTCTAACCTCGAGAGTTACTTACGTCGATGGCTCAGCGAACCAAATGTATCTTGGTATCTCTTGGGTCTTATATGGGTCCAACAATATAATGCGCTGTTATTTTCTGTTCTTTTCGAAAAAAAGAAAAGTGAGATAATCATAACGTGTTTGGTAGCAGAAAAGAATTCAGATAGAAATTCCGAAGTGAATAGGTACAAAAATGTCTAAAATGGTCTGTGGTCGCACTGTGTATAGGTATAAATACTTACTACGACTATATATNATATATATATATATATATATATATATATATATATATATACACACACTTTATATAATCATGATAGGTGTACACCCACCATAATTGTAGCCGACAACGACCATTTTTTACCTGCATTTCTGCATTTCTATTTGAAATATTTTCTTGTTTCGTCCTTTTTAGACACATTTTTACGTAGTCGAGTTATTTTTTAAACTTATCTATTTCTAATTTAGTTGAATCCTTATATGTCACCGTGGGAGAGCCACGCTTCGCCACGAATAGGCAGACTCGACTGGAGTGATACCATAGTCTCACAGAAAACCAGTGTGATACAACGCTTGCGCTGCGTTTCACCGTGTAAGTAAGGATACCGGAAGCCCATAATCCGAACCGGTCCCCATTTCCCCCTCCCCCATAAGCCGGCTTCGTACTTGTGACAATCCTGGTGTTGCAAGTGTCCATGGGCGGCCGTAATCGCTTACCATCAGGCGATACTTATGGTGGTTTGCGCCCTCCTCCATTAAAAAACGTATAATTATTTTCTTTTGGTAATTTAGTGAAGAATTTACTCATTTTCAATAAATCTAGAAACTTATAATTACACAATTCAACAAATTCTAATCGTTGAAAAGAAATAGGTATTGAAAAGTCCTCCTAAACCCATTCCTATAGTATACTTTTTCAATTGTCTGCTAAATAAGAAATAAACTTTCAATATAAATACGGATGGCGTGTCTTGGTAAACTGTTTTCGTTACACATTCGTGTACTTATCGCCTAGGCGTTGCCGTCAATCTTATAGTCCACCTATTCACCTACATTGTTAAAGTTAGTTGAGTAAAGCTATTTGGTCGGGCACCCAAAGCAGTCTTGCGATGGCTGCGTATACTGAAGAACTTGAACATACTAGTATCTACCTGCGACCTGTTTGTGGTAAAACTCAATATATAATAATGAAATAGTCCATACTTCAATAACTCTATAACACAAAAATAAATAATAAAATTAAATTTTGAAAATGGAACGACTTATTTTGTTTCGGGGCAGCTCTTAGATTTACATAAGATAATTTTTTATTGTGGAATATGTGTCAATAGTGTGCATGCTTTGAATATTTAATTCAAAACGTTTCTGATTGAATGCCATTATTACGTGCAGTCAAAGTCTGTTCTATGAATGTAAAATCATCTCATCTTATTTGAATAGTAAATTCATTGTGAATTATACATCAAACTTAATGAATAGAATAAGAATGAAACACTGTTTAATCTCCAATCTATACGTGTAACTACCGCCCATCTAACGTGGATCGCTTAAAGAAAATCTAATCATTTTTCTGATAGTTATGAAAAAGTTTAAGACCTGCTACCATACACAAAAAAGTGTGCAGCATGGAAACCGAGTTATTCGTAACTAAAATGATGCTATAAGACCAGAGTGCCGGCTGCATACCCGCGTGGGTTAACTAACCGGGTGTGTGTCGTAGCCCTAAGAGAAAGTTCTAATAATAATTTTCAGAAGCCATTTTAATATAAATTACAGATAGTGAAGAAAGTGATGGTGATGGAGGCCAAGGTAACTTGAATCGTTTAATTGTGCGTCCACCGGGCACCAGCGGTAAAGCCAAGCGTGGACAGCTATGTTTCGACGCGGCCTTCGAATGCGGTAACTTAGGCAGAGCTGACCATATTAGTGAACTGGAGTATGATCTGTACATCAGGCCTGACACATGTAGACCAAGATCCAGGTTCTGGTTCAACTTCACTGTTGAAAATGTGAAGCAAGACCAAGTAAGTAAAATTTACATTATTTACACCACTCAAGCAGCACACTAGCAGAAGATTCATGATTAGCTGACTTCCTCTCCAAATCCACGCCACTT
>PKRV01000930.1:224950-295878 GCA_003709505.1 Hyphantria cunea
TACTGTAAGATATATTTATTAAATTTCACACTACTGCTTTTATAGGCTCTTCGTTCTTTGTCCAGTCTGTTCTCTTGTGGAATGCGCTTCCTCTCGAGGTCAGAACGGCTAGAAACCGTTATACTTTTAAGTCCAAGATAAAAGAGCTTTTACTGGTTGAACTGGCGGAGTCAGCAGGGTGGTTAGTTAGTCATCGGATAATAAATTTGTATCCTATAATAATAAATATATATGTATGTCTAAGTATGTATTACTGTACATATTTGTTATATATATATATAACAAATATGTACAGTAATATATATATATGTATAATATGTGTAAGTGTATATGTGTATGTATTTATGGTAATTTAAACTTATCATAATGTTCATGAAAACCATATATATGTAAATCTACCGCTATAGCTATAATTTCTTTTAGGTGCACCTACCTCACTTTATCTCTGCTTCGCTCAATTGGTTTACTGGCAGAGAATGTCTTAGGCATTAAGTCCGCCGATCCATGTAATTGTGCATAAAGTAATAAATAAATAAATAAAATAAATTTAATAGGTACACTATATACGAAAAGAGCATGATCGACTAAATTTAATGAAAAACTTAGGAATATCATACGCTAAATCGTAAACAATTTGGTAAGTATTTTATTGCTGTTTGATGCTTTATAATACGGCGTCCAATCTCCATTATTGTCTATAATCGCTTGGCATCTTCGTAGCATACTTCCCGCCAATTTTTTCAGCATAGCTGCGAGGTAAAGACTACGAGTAAGTTTAGCGACGGTTACAAAATTTTTGGCCCTTAGTTTAAGCTTCATCCACGCCCAAACATTTTCAATCGCATTGATCGTTAGTACTGTGTTCTGCTTTCTAAGTGATGCTGTTTAGGATTATTATCCTCTTGCAGAATTCAGAAATCATTTTAGTGTTTCTACACTAAAATGATTTTCCATGTTTACTTTAAACAAGTATAAACTTTCTAAACCCTTATTTGAGAAGCATCCCCAAACATGCACATCTAAAGGTGTTTCACGTTTCGTACCATCAGTTCACTGTAAGCCGTAGCCCAAGCTCGAGTCGAGTAACCAGCTGCCCAAAATTAACCTTCATCAGGAAAATTATCTTGTCCTAATCACGGTCTTTGTTTTCGAACGCTCAATGCAGACTTTTTAATATGCGTTTCAGTGAGGAGAGGTTTCTTCATAGTGTTTCGATATTTTACGCCATTTACAACTAAACGCCTTTTGATGGTGCTAAGTGATGTAAATAAACCCTTTTTCTTCAACTGTTCTTTCCCAGAGTGAAGTGTTAATAATTCTTAGCAAACATCTGTGGAATCCATTTATCCTCTGCGACAGACGTCTTTTTCGTTTTGCCACGATTTGGTAAGTCATCGACGGTCTTTGTTTGTAAATATCACTTAACCCACTTGCTCACGAAGGTCTTAAACTATTTCATATAGCAGGCCGCCTAGTCGCGAGACATTTTGGGTCCTTTCGGATAAGTACAGAAAAAAAAACAGCTTCAAAGCGGGAAGCATACGCGGCACTCATTGTACAAATGACATTTTTAACAAGATAAACTGGAGGGAAAGCCTATAATGCATTATAGGTAAAGGTTTGTTCTATTCAGCCTGACATTTATTTTTATAAATTCCATTAAAATATGCCGGTCACGTTCTTACCAAACACACTATACATGTATAAGTTGAAAGTAAATATATCTAGGAGAAAGATTAGCAAGTACTAAACAGTATGTATCAAATTTTAAAGATAGTGTGTGTATAAGAAATAGTGTTGTTTTCATATATCTAATAGAAGCAAGAATCTTCGACAGTAAGTACTTATAGATGCAATTAAAAAAAACTAATCTGGTGGCAAATTCTAATGTTAGATCTGTTCTTTACACTGTTTTATTAAAGAGGTTCTGTAAAAAACTAAAAGGTATCCTTAGGTATATCACAGTTCCTGAGTTTCTTTTTAACCGACTGCCAAGAAAGGGTTATAGTTTTCGGGTGTATCTTGTATGTGTGTAATATTCTTTATTACCTCGTATCTTTCAAACCGCTGCACAGATTTATTTCAATTTTATACACTTATACCTACCTATTTAGGTTTTTCCTATTATACTCGATAAAATATAGATACTTATCTATAACTAATAAAGCTTCATTCATTCTAGCAAAAACGTCATATTGATCTACTCACAATTGGCGACTTTATTGTTGATGAAAAGGTAAAAGAAGATAAAGAAGTTGGCGGTTTAAAGGTTAAGATGGTAGCACCAAAGAAACGAGTGGTACTCGTTATAGCAAGAACACATGGAGGAGAACCCCCGTCGTCATTTGTTTGCCAAGGTACTGTCTGGTTCGTTGCCAGGTTTTCGAAAGACAAAATCAATTCACTAATTTATTGGTGAAATGAGAGAAAAAAATAACTAAATTTCTCTATGAACCATTTAAATGGGTAAACTATTTATATTCTTATTTTAAAGGGACCTTAGTTACACTTACAATGTTCAATAAACTGATTTTTTGATTACGATATTTACGTTTCAAGGTAAAAAGGTAGGTAAGTATCTACCATTTCACTTTGTCTATGGTATATGGAATTATGGTAAAAGTTTCATGTTGTTACTGTTAAGACTTACTTTTTAAAATCTAATACTTAAACATAGAAACGAATCATTTGATTATTTTAAGAATACTGTTTTAGGATTTTTGGATTACTTACTCAGCTCGTCTGAAAAGGCGGTGGCTCTGAGAAACAATATCGTATTGGAGGTAAATATTTTATTAATTTATTTAAAAATAGCTGAAATAAGAAAAAAGGTTACGAAAGAACGATTTGTATGACACACCACTTAAAACACTTTTTTGCACTAAATCAACATATTGTGCTATAACTACTATACATATTATACACTACACCATTATTTTAAAACTGCTGGGCAATTTAGGTGATTCCTATGCTGAATCCCGACGGAGTATTTCTCGGTAACCAACGTTCAGACTTGCTTGGATCCGACCTTAATCGCTGTTGGAATAGAGCCACCAAATTCGCACACCCCGCCCTTATCGCCGTCGAAGAACTTGTGCAGAAACTTGCATCAGAAAAGGTAAGGTTTTTAATATCAAAACTCATACATGGAAATCAATGTAGCGTGAAGAAAGCATATTATCACTCGCATCTGGGCTTCTGTAGTCAGTAGATGTATGCAGCTTAATATCATATAATGCAGGCGTTGACGAAAAATCATTAACTGCCCTTCACGATTTCCACAAATCGTCAGATTATATATTTTTCGTAATCTTTGGACGATTTCACTCAAAATAAAAAAAATCCACGCTCGAGAATGTCGAGATGACTTTTCTTTTACAATTTTGTAGCCCTCGTTCTCACATTGTCAGTTTAGTGGAATATACACTTTTTAGCATGTAATTAACTCACACCCTACCTTAACGTGACGCGCTCGAGAATTTCTGATGATTAAGTGTTTTTTACTTATCTGATCCTTTATCCTTGACTTGGGTGGCCATATGTATGCCGGGAGGGGTCCGGATGGCGTAAGAAAGCGGTTCCCGGATCTCTCCCGTCTCAGGCGCAGAGTGGCACACCGTGGTGGTTTAGTGGGTAGTCTGGCGAGTCAGTCAGGAGTCCCACACAAAGCGAACCCCCTGTCCCCGCAGGGGGGGAGCGAAGTGCGTAAAGGCATTCCAACACGTAAAAAAAAAGGGTGGCCATATGGATATATAGGACTTAAATTTGGTAGAGGTACTTAACCAGGTACAAGTTATCCTGTATATTAATCTACCGCGCTTTAGTAAATCCCGAAATTCTTCGTGGGCTCCCCTTCTATTAATAGTATACTGCTGGTCATAGGCGTCTCTTTAAAGAAAAGTTTAGATCATTAACTTTTCCACAATCGATAGACAAGTTTATCACATATTCGCTCAGGCTTAATTAGCTCTTACGACACCCAAGGGATGAATAATTTAGTGAAAATATAACGGTTGCAGCATGTTCAACTGGACTTCATCATTGATATTCACGCAGACATCAGCCACGAAGGTGTGTTTGTTAGAGGAAATTCCTTTGATGATGTTTACAGGTGACTTTATTTTATCATTTATTATCTTATCTGAAAAGCGGATCGAATTTTAAATATAAAACGAGTTGTAATATAATTTTTGGATAATTTAATTAGCTATAACGATTATTAGCTCCCATTAAGTACATACACTACTTGGATTGTAGATACTTTTGCACTTTGCTTCACGTATACGTACATAACCGACTAAAGGATGACTCAGCTGATACGGCCTTGCTACAACGCCGACTCGGAGACGTATCTTTGCCACATATCTATTTCACTGTTCTTATTGATATCGATATACCAATGTTATCAGTCTACATACTATGTATACATGTCGAACAACAGACAAATAGAGCACAGATCAATCAGATAGTGCCTAATGATATCAAAATCTTGCAAGGTTCGAACGTCAGGCCGTGCTACCAAAGTTCCTGGGCACACGAATCGAAGCATGGAGATCCGAAGCCTGCCATTTCAATGCGGATCAAGTGGTGGCAGGAACTGCCCGTCGAGCGCTTCAAGCAGGCTCAATAGACGCCTACACATTGATAGTATCGTTAGGAGGACGAAAATTGTCTCAGAGGGGACCTTATATTCACTACACAGAAGATGCGTGTATCCTTTTAGTTTTTTACAAAAATATCTAACTCTTATTTATTTAACATTATGATAAGTAATGCAAATAACGTAATTAATAGTTTTAGAGCTTTGGTAGATAGGTACTTTCGTTGTTAATTACCAAAAAATTACATTACTCTTCATTCTCATTCCTTCCTTTGCACTTTTACGGGAACAATGTGGACGTATATATTACTAAATAGGAAAGAACCCAAAGAAAAATAAAAGATACAAATGAGTAACTACTAGCTACTTACAATCAATATAATAAAATTGTAGTTAGGTACCTAGTTAGCGAGCTTTCTTGTAGAGCACCAACATTCCCTTTAAATTTCTAAATTCGAGGTAGGGAGCGCGCAAAGACAGCTATTTATCTTTTTCTTTTTTAAGACTAGTAGTTGAACAGTATAAACTTTATCATCCATATAAACTGTAACTGTACCAAATTGTCTACTACCAAATTGTTCACATAATTTTCGTAAAAAGGGATACAAAGTTTTTGCTTCATATATGAATATAGAAAACACAAATATTTTACTGAGCCGAAGTCCCTTCAATTCCTAAGCAGGTACTGCTACCATATAACATAGGTATAATTGGGAAAGTTCATATCAATAGGTATAAGTAATACGATTTTTTTTGCACATAGAAATCCTTATCCCAATAACAGATGGAAAAATTGGTAAATCCCTAGCAAAAGCATTATGTGACTACTATCGGCATATCGGCGTCATTCCTCCACGATTGGGCAAAACTAAAAAGAAGGAACAACGGGGCAGGCGTCGACGGAGACGCCCCGTAATTGAACGAGATAGGTAATGTTTTTGTGTCGTGTTATCAAAGCCGATTATACATCTGAACACCATTTACTTTATATCGAAGGGAGAAAAGTTATTTTTGTTAATATTATCTGCTAAATACAATCAGTTTAAAATTAAAGGAGAAAAACAGGTTACCCACTTTGTCTTCACAATCTTGAAGGTGAAAAAAGTACAACAGAATCGTCGACATAATTAGTTAGGTACCATGAATATTATTTTATTTGGATTTGTAAACATTTCTTTCTCTCATAACTTTAGGTCTCCTAGTTCTTCTCCCGAGCGTCGTGTTTTGGTTACTCGTGTGTTATCACCTCCGCTGCCAAAAATTTCACCGCCAACCATACATGCTCTTGCACCAAAACTAACACGCCGACCTGTGCTCAAATCAAGACGTCCACGGACCGTACCAAATTATGACCATCTTTTACCAGTAATCACAGGTGACTATATACGTTTTTGTAATTTAAGTGTGGTACTAGAACAGAATTCAGTCATTGAGATGGTATGCGCATGTTTCGGTGTACGAATACGATGAACTCATTGTACTCAGTTGTACCCAGGTGTTGAGCCAGAGGGAGGTAAATCAGATTTTTATAAAGCATCTCGTCAAATAAATGAACATAAAAAATGTTTTTTTTTTAATATACATTCTTTACTTAGAGAATACATACATACATACGAGGCGGAGGATTTTGTTTTATATGTAGTTATAGAGCCTAAAAAATCGCACCCCACTAATAATAATAAATTTTACCCTCCAAAGGGGAAAATTGGGGTTTCGGGCAACATAGGAATGTTGGGAACTCTATAATGCTGTAATGTATTGTGTGTGTAATGTTGCCGTGTCGGCTAAGGGCTGACGCGGCCATAGATTGAGCCGCCGGTAGCCGAGCACGGCATTTTATTTACTCGTTATCAAGCGAGTAAATAAAATGGACACGCCACACGATATTTTAAAAATTGAATATTATATAACCAGTACGGTTATGAGAAAAGTTCTTTTTCTTAACTTTTATGAACAAACGAAAATAGTAGGAACGTAAAAATAATCCCGGAAGGGGGCCTGCGCCCCCCCCCCCCGGCCCCTCACCCTCCAGCTAGGTACGCCCATCATCAACTAACAAAATATTCACCTCGTCTTCCTCCAGACTGCTACCGTCCGCTAATAGATCTTCTAACACCTTGTGAGATGAACCCTTTGAGGATGGATCCTGCCTTGTCAGAACTTTACTGTACTCCTCTAATACTATCAGGATTGGCGTTATTAGCAACCTATTCTAGCTCTTTTTGCAAGTTTATTGTTAATGAACGACATTTGTCTTCTACAAGTTCATTATGTTAGTTCAAAAAAAATTTTTTTCTTTGGTTTTAAATTGAACGAAAACATAACGAAATAGGGATACCGCGAAGGTATTTTGTTCATTCAATATGAAATTATGCTACAATTCCTTGTCTTCCATGAAATGCCACTTTAATTTCGGGTTGTGGTTTTTAATTAACATGCGTAGTTACTTTAATTAAGATACAATTTATTTTAGACACTTTAAATTAAAATACAAAGAAAAAAAACTCATAAAATTATTTTATTTACTTACAAACGTGAAAAAATTCCTCCGCATCAACGCCTACTGGTAGCATTTCCAAAAAACTGGCAGCTAATTCTCTGTGCTAGAAAGAGGTTCTAGTCACGAAAAGCGACGTTGAGGCTTATCTGAGTTATTATTACTTGTTATTTAATTTTATTGCAAGTCAAAGTATCAACGAAGTAAACGACAAACTGTTTAAATTCACAACCATTACATAAAATATGAACTATTAAATAGCAGTGTGTACGTTGGGACTTGTGTAAGTTAAAACATGATTCGGTCGGAAAGTACTATTTATCAGTGTGTATATTTTATTCAATACGATAGATACATTATGGTCATATAGGTCTGACTATCTAACATATCCATGCCTTCTTTTACCATTGGTTTCGATAAAGACCTGGACTTGCGGAATAATTTCTTTTGTCAATAGGAACTGCAGTGAAGACTCCTCGGTTAGCTGTAGTAGACATGAGCGCATTCATCCGCACCCCTGCCGACTACATCAACCGGCGAATGGAGAAGCTTCAGTTAAAGATCTCGAGACCACCACGCCCCTCTCAACCTCGATATACAAGCGATGAATACGATACACACGAGTCTGATTCTTACTAGAAGATTTTTACGATCAAAATAAGGTTGTGGTTTTATTTAGTTGCATTTATATATACATATTAAACGAATGGGTAATGAAACGACCATTTTTTTATTGAAACGTATAATGTCGAAGCTTTTATATTTACAATCACTAACTTCTAATCGTTCAGTCATCTCATTCTTAGAACAAATCTTAATGAACACTATTATCACTACAAATTGATTAATCGTAACGGCAAATGAAAGACGAGACTGAGTATCGTTATCGAGATTTATTTTTGAACATTTTTCTTTTTATGACAAATTTTGGTTTCAACGTAAACAATTCGACTTCATCTACGCATCTAAAGAGGTCACAGGTCATCACAAAAACGATACTATCGTACATACGAAGGGTACAGAAGCGCGAGCGCCCCGCGGGACGTTCGGCCGGCGGGGGCACCGGGCCGGTCGCGAAGCACCTCCCTAATAAATATCTTTGGCATGAACCGAACAGCTCGCCGATGAGTCACACGCGATCGCACTAACAACCGACAGTTATTGCTTCGATGCCAATATAAAGTACATTTTGTTCCCACACTGGGCGTCGCATCGGGAGCGTCAGTGAGCGGAGGCGCGTCATTCCCAAGCATCGTTATCGTCGTCTGACAGTGTCAAGAGGTGCATCCGCTCCTCTCGTGGCGGAGGCGGCGGCGGAGGGGCGCCCGCCCGCGCCGCCCGCTTCTGCCGCAGCAACTCCTCGTCCGCCGCCGACAGAGTCTTGCGGAACTCGTACACCAGAGGGAATATGCGCTCCACCGCCGATTGCACATCGCTTACACTACGGGCTGCCAAGAAAAAACAACATATACTTCATCTTGTCACCATTATATACCATTATACTAAGAACTTTCATTTACTTCTACAATTTAATATTGTTTTAATACAATTTGTGATTCTCCGCGACATATTACTTAGTGCAGGGTTATCTAATTAAGAAAAATATTGAACTATTTTAGAACGAAAAGACTTAAGTTGAGACACATTACTATTATTATAAAACAATTCATGTACACTTATTGCTTGGCAATAAAGATTGATTTTAGATTAATTTAAAAAAGTTTTGGAACATACAAACTCCTTTATTCAGAAATGTAACCTTCTACACCTATTCTTTATAATTCTCGTGTCACGTAGTTGCTCACAAGTTTCAAAGTTCAAAACTATGTAACCGATTTCGATTTTTAAACGAGTGTTTGCTGGCGTGCATAAGATCCCTAAGACAGTTAACATCACGCTTAGGCCAATAGTAGCTAAGCATTACTGAAGAGACGCAAGCGAAATTGCGTGGGTCTGCTAGTAGCTGTATATAGAAAACACTTCAAATAACTTCATTATTAACATCAGTAAACAGATCTGAATATAACGTTTAATGCATTGACACGACAATCTCAAGTAACAACAATGACATTCTCAGAAGGATCAAACTCAAATTATGAAATTCGAATTAAATTCGCAACATTTGTATCAGTACTAGCTGTATTGAAACGCTTAGCTCCGGCACATTCTGGTGTTATTGATAAGTAATATATAATAACATTATAAAGAGGTAAAGTTTGTGAGTTTGTAGGGGTAACTTTAGGAATTATTGAACGGATTATGAAAAAAAATAAGTCACAAAAAACCACATTTTTATATTATACATACTAACGCAAAAAATGATATCTGACGTACACGGGGATAAAAGCTATTGAGGAATAAAACTGACGCGAAAAAGATTAAAATTTCTGGATATTGATTTGTCCGTCGAGTCGAAATTGACATACCTTTATTAGGCAGTGGTCCTGTAAGAGCCAAGACGATAGACCTACGGTTATATCATTATGGAGGATACGCTTATGGACGACGCTTGTGACCCGTGCCCAGACCTGGCGGACAGGGAAAGTTCCAAACCTCTCCCGGTCCCGCTCCGCCATCTCCTTCGCATGTATAACTTGCTCGCAGAAAGAGATCGCAGAGTAACACGCGCTCTCGCTCCGCTACATATTACCGAGTGAGAGAACCCCCACTCCGATGGCCGCCTCGGCTCATCCCACGCTGGGCATACTGCCAGCATGTGGAATACCGTGTCCACAGACTGGCCATAACAGTGATGGCAATCAGGAGTTAGCTCCTTGCGGATCAGACACAGGTGCTCTTCTAAGCATTCCTTCTCAGAGATTACCTGCGTCAGCCGGTATGAGAGGCTTCCGTGATGCCTCTCGAGCCAATCCTCTATAACGGGTTTACCGCCGCAATTGGATGTGCCCATCCTAGTTTCTAACCTCACAATAAATGATCAACGTGAATTCAACCATTTTTTGAGACTAAAACCATCACGAATCGTTATTAGGACTAGGTTTCGATGAGATGGTGTCTCGGAGTCGATTCCACTAAAACTATACCAACGACGTCTATAAAAATATCAGGGAACGATGGTTGTTCCGTCAGCCATCCACCTTCCAAATGATGCTCACATAAGTTAATGTCCAGACACACACACACAACACACAATATCTATTTTAGCTTTTCCCTAATATCTTTGTGTATATATGTATTTTTGGATGGATGGATGTTAAGTGCTTGTGTTTGTCTTTTACCGTCAAAGGCAAAACTTTTCAGAGACTACAATATGAACACAAATAATATCAACATGAAACATACCTGTTATAGTTACACCTCCAGTAGAAAAAATCTTTAGTGTGGCCTTAGGATTATATAACTTATAAGTAACTCCTGGATGAAGCTCAGGTTCATAACTGAAAAGGAGAATAAAAACTGTTATAAATATAAATATAATCCTGTAACCCTATTTTTCAATTTTTATATTCAATAATTATTTTTGCCTTCTTATGCCATTAGAATTGGTGAAGGGTTAATATACATATAGTTTTCAAAACCAAAACTAAAAGTAAAAAACAGACACATTTCAAATTATGAGAAATCTAGCATCATACTTTAATTTTACGTCGTGGGTTACCAGAATATTATTTAGTTTTAGAATTAAATAAATTAAGTTAGTTAAGTTCTTTATCGCTGAAAATAATATTAAAGTTGCAAGCAAGCATATGACAAGGGTCACTTTCATACAGTAACACATTGTGAAAAACACTAAAAATTTAGGAAATATGCAATAACCCACATAACAATATGAGTTACTAGCTGAGGTTATTTTTGTCCAACTGCTGCTCAAAAATATGACCTCATAATCCAGCAAAGAATTTTAACGAAAATATAAGGGTCATGCCTCTATATAACTAGTATGTTAAATTATCCAAAATAATGTCTGATAATTCAATGGTCAGAAACCCAAAAGCCTATTCCGAGGTTTAAAAACAACTTTTACAATTGCTCATATTAATGATGGAGTATGTCCTAATTTTTATAATTCGTCTATCATAGTCCACTGCTCGACATAGACCTCTCCAATTTCACGCCACTTGGTTCGATCCTCGGCTTCTCGCATCCAGCTCTTGCTAGCCGTCTTGCCCAGATCATCACTCCTCCTGGTCTGTGAATAGTCTACAACAAGTTTGCCAAGAGGCGGTCTCCACTCAAGAACCCATTTCCCCAACAGTTATCAGTTCTGCAACTAATATGGCCAGCCCACTGTTTCAGCTTGCTAATCCTGTGGGCTTATGTCGATGACCCAACTTGGTTGTCTTGGACCTCATTCCTGATGCAATCCCTCAGAGAAACGCCGAGCATAGCTCTCCATAGTAAGCAGAGCAACTTTGAACTTGTAGACTAGCCGTGCCGCAAGAGTCCACGTTTCGGCTCCATATGTCAGGACTGGTAGAACACACTAATTGTGGATGTTTTTGAACATGACCTTGATTTTACTCAAGTTCATCCATAGGCCAATGCATACAGAAGAGTCAGCCAGGTCCTTCAAGATCTATTGTTGCATTCTCTGCTATGATGACCATATTGTCCGCAAATCGCAAGTGAGAGATGTATTCGCCATTGATATTTATGCCACATTCTTTCCAGTGTAGTGTCTTGAACACATCCTCCATTTGTGAACAATTTCAGGGAAGTAACATCCCATCGTCCTAGTTTTAATAGAAGGTAATTTTATAAGGCAATAATTTTTTATTTATATGTATGTTCAGCAGACATTTCTTTGGAGTATAGTAGCATTCACTGACTACTGTTAGTAATTTTGCCATTTTACAGTAGAACATTTATATTACTGGATTAACAAATGTGATATTCACTAGGATTTTTTTACTAATGTTTTACAATATTAATACTGATAACAAGTATTTAACTCCTTCAATATTAAAAGGGAATAATATCCAATATCCATATTAAAGGATTTATTTACATATCAAGTTGTGGTAAATGTAAGTATACACAGCTTGATATCCACGCTTATATTTATCTCAAATCCTAAACAAAAACAATGAAAAGAAATTACAAAACAACAAAAGACAACAATTATGAACTTTAAAGAGCCCATTCTGGCATGAAAACCCATGACATGCAAAGAAAAACCATAAGAAATTAATACTTAATAAATGCAAATCTACCACTTAAATCTGCAATAGAACAATAACGACAAATATGCACCAATATTGCTGACAAATTAGCCAGAGAAGTTTCTAGCAATGGATCTGAAAGAAACTGTTACCATCTTCTGGATAACATCACTAATGAAATAAGCAATGAATGAAAACTGAAGTCTCTCGCAATGCAAGTAAAATAAATTGAACAGAAAATGAGGCCAATACCTCACCAAACAACTTCATTGCCAAAGACTATTTAAAGTCATAAGTGATATTAAAGGTGTAAGAAATTTTTGTAAGGACAGCAAATATCTTGGATGTTACGTAAAATAGTCGTAACGCTATGGATATTAGTGAATAGATTTTATTGAAAAAATCATATTAAGTAGAATAATATCTATGCTAAGCCCGCATCCATATCAGTAAGAGTGCCCATGTCCTTCTTCGACAGTAACCACACCATAATACATTTCATTAAAATCCCCAAAAATAAATGCAAGAGTTACTTAGTGTATTTACAGTTTAAATCATATAATACATAATAGACACCATTGTAATTGGTAATAGACCTTACTGCTGAATTTGCTTGAGTTTTGTGACGTGGGTTGATCAGTTAAATTTATTTATTTTTCCATAAAGCTTCTAAAGTTTATGTTTCTAAAAATATAGTTAAAAATAAATCAAATAATATGGCCATTAGCTCATCTGGTTGGTGACTATTAGCTTTTTGGATAGTAAAAACTAAGGTATATCTAGTTTAACTCTCTTATTGATAGATTTAGTTGATCTGATTCAAGTTTTAATTTAAGAAGACCACACAAAAACAACTTCCATTGTCAAAGAAACAATTGATTTTACCTACATTACTTATATTCATAAATGGAGAGCTTACAGATGAGGGCTACATGTTAATCAGGAAATCATATATCTATATGCAATTTTTGTAGTAGCATGGATTCAAATACATGCATACCAAAACGGAGATACTTTAAAATGTATGAACCAAATGTGCTCATGGATCAATAGATGATAACTAGCAATGTTCAATAAAACCTAATCTACTGTTTTGAGGGGAGGGAAACTTTAATAACCTTAACAGTCATGAGTAACCTAACAGAACAGATAGCAAATAACTTCATAGCAAGACAGTTTTGGCCTACTATATCACCCTGCCAGACAAGTTGGTACAGGTTTTGTTTTTATAATTCCTCTTACCATACCCACAGGATTAATAAGCTACTCTGTAATTTAAATCTGTCACCACTCAGACAGATAGAACTGTCATGTGGTATTTTCTAATCAAACGGTCTCATGTGTGAAAGTATGATTCTCCACAGGTTTTCTATAATCCTGGTTCACAGGCAACTTTGTAAACATACAAATATAAAATGGATGCAAACAATCAGAACAACAATTTGTGAATCTCAGAAAGTGTTGCTCTGTATGAGTAAAGGTACATTTCTAGAGTTTATATTATTAGTTCCTTTTTTTATTTCATACTATTGTATTTATAATGGATAAAAACTTTAAGTGCCAAAAAATATTACTTACTCTGCTTCCTTATATTTCTTGGAAAACGATATGATTCTAATACCGAAGGGCATTCGGCATGTCCCTAATACATTGACTACGCGGAAGTTGCGGAAGCGCACTTGAAAGCCCAGTTTCTGAAGCGCACGTGCGTACCGGCGTGCTGCTATCTTTGCTTGCTCTTCGCTAGTGGCGCCCGTGCATGTGACGCGACCAGATGACCAGATTGATGCCGTCGTATACGGACGACGTAATTTCATAGTGACCATGCCATTTTCGCGGCGAAACTCTACATTCACACCGTTTAATGCTATCTGTCTCAAGTTCAGGTGGCACTTAACACTAAAACTGCACACAACATTGTTTATCATTATATCTATTTCAGGTGTTTCCTCCTCTTCTTCGGTTGGATTGACAGGTACTGGAGTTTCACCTGTGTTGGTACAATGTGGTTGCGGTCCGCTGGCAGTACCAGCTTCGCAGTACTCATGGTCTGGTACCATATGACTCGCAACACTGTGTGCAGTCATACCATGGTTTGACACGACACCATGTGTGCCTTTGCTCAGGTCCTTAATACCATTCTCCTGTATGAGCGTAGCCATGACCAACAAAGCACACTGAAATGAAAAAAAAAACAATGTCTCTAAATAATATAAAACCTAGGTTTAAGGTATCAAGTTTATTTGCTTCTGATGTTTGCGTAAAAAGCAATTTTATATAATTATAACCTATGAAATGCCCAAGATTAACCTGTTATTGAGAAAGTAAATTCCCAAATATAAAATATTATTAAATATATATGGAATAGTCTTGGCCAATCTCTGTGTTGAGACCAAACATGTTACAACCCAAGGTATTAATTTTTATTAACTTGACTGAAATAAAAGCATGCTACATCCAATTTTATCTTTTAATAATGATTAAAATATTGGACCAAAATAACTACATAAAAAACTATTACAGGATATGAATCAACAACTGTAATGAAACACTGATTAAGTTTGAACATTGAGAGCAAGAAAACTGTGATTTTAACTGTTATCGTCACCATTCAACTGTAAACCATAAAGAGGACTTTATTGAAAATTTTTGATTGCACAACAATGGTAATCGGCAAACATACATGAAACAATGAAAACATATCACGAAGCACACTGCCTTATGCAAGTTTTAGTGTAATTGGATTTTTTAATTTCTAAAGTGTGATGACCATTGGCTAGCTTATGTCTATAATAAATCTTATTAAATAAGAAATATTAATTTATAACATATGAAAAAATCCTTTTATATTTGAGTTTTAAGTAACTACTTTTGAATTATTATTTTTTGTTCAATAAAAATCAATAGTCTAAATGCCACATTTGAAGCACTGTCAATCAGAATGTCAACACAGTGACTGATTTTATTTGATAAAACAATTATAACTCAATAAAATTTCAGGGTGTTACAAACCCCTAAACCTTGATAGACAATAAATAGCTATGAATAACTCAACATAAATATACCTTATAAATCAAGTAATATTACAATTTTTCATGTGATATATATGTATATTTATGAGCTTTTTTAATACACAGCAAAATCAAATTTCAACAAAGGTCACAATTTAGGCCACTTCTCACGATCAGGTACAACGCGGCGCGTCTATATGACATTACACAGCTGACTGTCGAAGGGGCCCCACCGCACCCCTCGCCCCTCCCCGTGCTCGTGCACCCTAGCGCCCAGCCCAGTTCCTGCGCCCTGCGCGTAGTTTGCATTGCACATGCACATGTCGATTAGAACCAATTTTTCGTTTACAGAGCAAAGATTTCTAATATCTTAAAAAGATATCAGAAATCTATCGAATATCTCTATGCAGACTCCACATTTTTATTATTTTTTAAACTTTATATATTATTTACCATTGTTAAGTCTACTCATAATAGCATTATATAGATGAAAATAAATTTTGGCCTGCAGTTATTGACCCCATAACGACCCAATCCACACGTGATTATAGACCACAAAGAAAAGTTATCTCTAAGGTTTTGATGCAAAATAAATTGAGAGGCTATTGTCATTCATATGCAGGAGATGAGGAGTCATAGAAATATAAATTTAGAAATATACGAAATATCAGGTGAACAAAATAACACGAGAATGAACTTGAACCAAAATGGGGCAGGCTCGTTATTTTTTACTGACTAATTGTGTCGTGTTTTTTACGTATAGGAGATTGTTAACGTACACATAGCTAAGATGCAAAAAATATTATACATATAACATGAATTTACCTGAGGTAAACGATATATTCCTCACAATTATTTTTACACTACCAACGAATAATAATTTTCATTGCAGAACCAAAAAGTCTAGACGAAAGACTACCGTCACGAAATTGATTTAGCACAAAAACTATAGTTATAACACATGAAATCTTACAGAAATGACATATAAGTGTTACTTTATAAAGCAATTCAATAATAAATGCAAAACTCAGAATCCTATGCACATCCTGCCTAGCACCGCCATGTTCCATTCGATGAACAATATGGAATGAATGGAAAATGGGAACGACTGACATGACATGGTATCCTTTGCAAATTCATTTCGACTGAAATTTTGTCTATGATATCTATATCATTTTCTAAATTGTCAAATAGTTTACTAATCCTAAACATTCATGAAGGAGGTCGTCTTTTGTTTTTGCGAAGGACGGTCCCCATTTCATGTCATTCACATTTTTTATATTTTTTATCATTAATTCCATCACGACGAAGACTTGAAGACCAGAAGATTTGGAATTGAAGACTTTAAATACTTGACATTGGCAGAAATAGCTGAACCGGCTGGTTGCCATCTCATCAAAAGAAGAACATTTATGACAATAAAATTAAATAAAATTATTATTGTGTTTGAACTATTATGTTACGCATTAAAAACTATCTAAAATTATCCGTCCGAAAATATTTATTTATTTTTATACGGTAGGTTACTACGTTTACGATTCTATCTTCTTTGCTTGAGAGTGAGAATGGGTCCACTTCCGGTATAACGCCAATATGAATGATGGAATGAAATAATTTTAGGAGCTTTACTAACATGGCATTCCTAAATATTTTACTAGCTTAGTTGTAATTACATCGTTACTTTTGTTGTTATTGAGTTGCCAGAGTGCCATTTTAATCTCACCCAGATCGACGTTGACAATCTGGCACACGATTTCATAAAATATAACAAAATTACCGAGAACTTCTGATTTAGAGGTGACGGAGATTTGCTTTTCTGAGTTTAGTCATGTGATAACAGGAAATTATTGGATTGGCAAAGACTTTTGTGCTCTTATCGTGATTAAGAAACAATCACATGCCTAATCGCTCGAGCATTTGATTGCTAAAAATCTGGTCTCACCAGCGTATTTACCTGCCTGTACAGTTCCTTAGGCTCAGATGTAGTGATGTTTATTGTCCTTCACGACTAGCCACTAGCGAACCAGCTCTGAAGCTCCAATTTGAAGCTTTCATATCCATCCTTCACCTGAAGCAGAGTTGGTCTATAAGTCAAATCAATCAGACGCGCCCGTTCTATTCTGATGCACAAATTCAGGATACCTCATATGTGTCACTAATCACTTCCAGCGTTGAATCTGTTCATCACAGAGACATCTCTGAATATTTGGAATTTGTTTGTGATGATGAAGTCGATTTCGTTCTTTAGCCTGGTCTACTTCCTTTGAGGAGGACGTTTACCAGCATTGTGATATCTACAGCCATTGCCGCATTGTACGCGGCCATGACAACCATGAAGAAGCATACTAAGAATAGCACAAGTAACATTCTGCTTAAGGCTATAGAATGATTTCAGAAGAAGACTGGATTTTTCACCTTTTATCTATTTCTTATATCCTCTAGCATCTTTATAGCTTTGTTATATGCAGTTAAATCTTCATTGTCGCTTTCATCTATCATCACTTCTGTTACATATTCTTCTAAATGATCCTACATAGCTTGCCCCCATCGGACGAAAACTTTCGAATAGCTATAGAATCGAGGGACATGTTGCCAAACCCTGAAGACCTAAAAATAAAAAACTTTGAAGAGTCACAGGCGAGAGACAACACCTAGCAACCAGAATCCAGTGTCCTGTATATAAAGAAATTCTGTAAAATATGTAACAAAAGTTCACATGGTACAGAATCTTGCTGTTCCAAGAAGAAACATAATAGAACTCCTTCGAAAAGTGCAGACCAAAATGACAAAAACAACAAGAAAAGTCAACAAAGTTATAATGTCACTAATATCAGTCTAAATGTAAATAATGTAAATAAATGGAGATCATTTTTTGTTTTTGCGAAAGATGGTCCCATTTCATGTCATCCACATTTTTTATATTTTTTTCATTAATTTCATCACGACGAAGACTTGAAGACTCGAAGACTTTGAATTGAAGACTTGAAATACTTGACATTAGCAGAAATAGCTGATCCGGCTGATTGCCATATCATCAAAAGAAGAATGTAAATAAATAAAAAACAACGTGGTCTTTGTTTTTTTTTTTGCGAAAGACGGTCCCCATTTCATGTCATCCATTTTTTTAATATTTTTTATCATTAATTCCATCACGACGAAGACTTGAACACTCGAAGACTTAGAATTGAAGACTTTAAATACTTGAAAATGGCAGAAATGGTTGCCATCTCATCAGAAGAAGAAGAACGTGGTGTTTAGACAGTGGCTGCACGTCACTTATGACAAATAACAAAAAACTATTTGTAAATATTACCGAAGATGATAGTTATGTAAATTTGACTTCAGAAGGTCAGAAAATCATAATCAAAGGAAAAGGGACGGCCCAGGTGAGCCTAAATGAATATTCAAGCAAGCTACATGAAACACTATACGTGCCTGATCTGTCCATAAGCTTCAAGACTCAAGGACTTCAAGGAAGAAAAATTGGGCACATGCGAGACATATTTTAAGAGCAAAATGTCACGATTACCATTCCCAAAGAAAGATTGCATAACTAGCACTCAACTCCTGCAAATCATATACAGTGACGTCTGTGGCCCATTCGAATCTGAAACAGTGTCCAGATCGAAGTATTACGTTACATTTATTGACGATTATATGAGATACAGCTACGTCTACTTTATGAAGCAAAAAAACGAAGTGTTCAAACTTTTCAAAGAGTTCAAGGAAGAACTTGAGAAGTACCATAAATTAAAGACACAAAATCTACATCTGATAATGGGACGAAGTATGTAAATAAAGAGTTTAGTCAGTACCTGAAGGATAACTGAATAAAGCGAAGACTAAGCGCACCATACACGCCTCAACAAAACGGCGTTGCTAAACGAAACAACCGATCCCTACTAGACAAAGCTAGATGTTTGCTCATAGATGCAACCGCGCCCTAGAAAATGTAGGCTAAAGCTGTAAGTACTGTAAATTACCTTATAAATAGAAGTCCAACCAAACTACTCAAATGTAGTATACCGTACGAGATGTGGGTGGAGAAATCAGCATCGGAAAACTATCTCCACGTGTTTGGAAGCAAAGCATTTGTTTTGCAAAGCCTAAAACCATGACTGGTGTATTCATTGGCGTCATGGTCGTCAAATGTTATCGGATTTTCATTCTCGAGAAAAATTATGTGACTATAAGCAGAGAGGTGAAGGTATTAAAAGAAATGTAATACGATAATACAAACGCAAACTATGATAATCTTATCGAAAATGAAAATAAAGAAAAGTAACGAATGAGACAGTTATTAAGAAGCATAATAACAGTAACGAAAACAATAGGGGTAAAGGAAGCAAAACAGAGATTGAATTTGAAAATGCACAGCTACCTAATCTAAATGAAATTAGAGATGAACATAATAATTTAAATAACACTTATGTAAGTACAAGTTATGATGAAATGAACTGTGATAATCTAAACGACACTGTTTCTGAAACGAATGAAAGTGAAGATCGAGAGTTTGAAAACGAATCAAGTCCTAAAATACGGCCTCGAAGAGTACATAGACCGCCAAAATGGCTTAAAGACTGTTACACTCCACTTAACAACAGCTTGAACCTTAACAAGCTTGACGAGTTTCAAGATGCCTCTATGGTAGTACACAAATGTGAAAATGATGAAGATTACCATGATACAATAAATCTGAAATTTATAAGGTCAAAAGAAAACGAAACTGACCCAATGACGAAAGGAATGCCCGGGCCGCGCCTATCCAAATTAAGAGAGCTAGGGCTTAGGGCTGGAAGTCTGAAGAATGATAGCATGTGGTCCTAATCCTACCATGAGGAGAAGTGTAGATGGTCTTACCAGCCACCACGGAAAGTTTTCTATTTTTGAAATTGTAAAAGATTACGATGACGCAAATCAGACTATCGATTTTCATTATTGTTTTGAACATCGTGTCATGTATAAACAATGTAATTTGGGCTAAACCCTAATAAAACTAGTGTTTACTATTTGGAATAACTTTTCCTCTGAAATATACTCTAACATCTATTTTACTACAAACAGTATTTCTTAAGCTAGGTTCTAGTTGATCAAAATCTCTCCTCCTTTTTTACTGTTCTTAATTCCAAAAGGCATGCAAAAAGACGTATATAAGAACGCAAATACTAGCTTTGGCTGTGACAACAATGACAACAATATTAGGACAGTCACCTTCTCTACTTCCAAGAAAAAGAACTACACCGTTTGTATTGTTTGATTTTAATATTTAAAGTTTTTATACTTGAAACTTACATATTTTGACATAAGGTTTCTCTATCCTTTTTTACATAAAAAAATCGTTTTCACGAGAACTTTCCTATATTTATGTGGTGTGTCAGTAATCATATTCTTCTTCTTCTTGATGATAAGCCGTCAACCAGCTAATCAGCTATTTCTGCCAATTCTGCCAAATGCAAGTGTATAAATTGTATAAAGTCATGATGAAAATAATATAAAAAACCTCGTCTCGAAAAAACAAGATACGATCTCCTCAGTTTTTCTGATCAAAAAATTGAGGTTAACTAAAGAGTAACCATACAATTATTTAGTTATTAATGAAAATGAAAAATTACTCATTACATTAAACTACAAAATATCTGCTGACTCCTACTCAGAGAAATTCTGTAATATATTGTGCTCATTGAACAAGAGTAACAAAATAGTATTTTTAAATATTTCATTGGGATATTAATTAAGTTTGTGCTATATATTTGAGGAGCAACGAAATTTTTAAGAATTTATCGAAGTTTCAAATTTTTATTTATCTCCAGTACAAAAATCGTGATGTAATTCAACCGTGCATTCCTATCTTATAGTTTTAGTAACACTGTTAGGTATGAACTATTCCTAAATGATTGTAACTAACTTCACTTTATTGTTCGATCATCCATCGTTCATCAATCAAGCGGTCGAATAATTCGTGATTCTACTTTACTTTCCGTATTTTGTGCCAATCGTTATGATAATTTAGTGTTCTTAATCAGTTGTAAGTCTGCGGATGTTTTTAAATATAAATATACAATTTGTTGTGTTTGCAAATGTGCATATGCTTTGTTGTGAGAACCACCTTTATCTGCTGTCATTCTGAGTTGTAGTAACTGAATTTTTCGATAATGAAACATAAGTTGTCCTTTGATTCGTAGACATTCGTCTGAACAAAGATACACGGATAACAAAATAGTAAACATCAGTTGATGTATCGTGATGAGAGTGGTGTTCACATACGGAGAAGCCAAAGGGAGAATGTGCGGTGGCGTTTAGCCTCAGTGGCAGAGGACGTCAGAAATAGGATAAAGTATGGATGCGGTGAAGGACGAAGAACGTTTGAGGCGGCTCCGCGCCTTGGAGGAGCGGCTGTGTGACCCTCGGTCCACTGGCAACGTGGACTGCTTACTCGACACTGTCACCGCTCTGGTCTCCGATTGCGATCACCCGGCTATTCGACGTATGAAGAATGTCGAAGCCTATACCAGCAGATGTAAGTGGTAACTTTTGAACTTCTGTTTTAACTAGAAATGAATAATTCTATCCTTCATCTGATATAGTTTGTTCTTCCATTGCTCAATGACAATAAAGTTGACAGAGAAAATTCTGAATTCAATTATTCTTTCAATTATTATGGGACTTGTGTGAAACAGTATAACATTCTATTCATTGGTTAACTGTGTTGAAACTTATTGTAAACATGCCACATGTGTATATAAGTTGTTACCAGTCAGTAGGTTTAGTTTAGGTTTGTATTTAAAGTTATTTGGTTTCTTATAGTGTAAACTTTTGATTAATGTTTTAATCCCCAGTCTGGCTCTCTATCTAAACATCGTCATCAGATGACCAGATAGAAAACCACACTGACATTGTTATTGATGCTCTTATATCTGGTTAAGCTCTCTGATGTTGATTGCATATTTCCTTCTCTATTAGAGTCCATATTTATCTTCTTATTTTAAAGAAATATCAATTAGAATATATGTTGTCTGTAACTTCCTTAAATAAATATGAGAAAATTGCTCAAGAAAAGTAAAGCAATGATTAAATGAATAATAGTTCAGTTACAGTGAAAAATGTTTCATTTCTTTTTGTCTTGTTATAATAAATATTTGCAACATACATTTCTTTTTTGTTTTGTTTGGAAACTTATGTTATTGACATTCCACTGTATTTTATTTACTTTAGCTGAAAAGATAACTCTAAATATTGTCCTTATATTAGGCAATCATATTTCAAAGAATACACCATACCAGTTATTTCCCTGAAGTCAACCAATTTACTTATTTATTTAATTTGGTTTTTATGTCACGAATCTATATATAAAAAACATTATGTTGGATTGTATTTGCACCTGAAACTCAAAAAGACATACCCAAGCAAATTTTGATATGGTATACAACACACTTTAAAGATAGTTTTATTTTATCTACTTTTAGTAATCACCTTGTGCCTCAACTAAGTGTGACAGGGCTAGTGATCAATATAAAAATCATCAACAGTCTATAAGAGTCCACTGCTGTACATAGGCCTTTCTTTAAAAAGTAGGCTTTGGCCTACTATACCACACTAGCTAGAAGTGGTGATATAAAATAAATAAATATTTTTTAGACATTTTAACACAAGATCATCTAGTCCCAAATTAAGGGGAGCTTGTACTATTGGTACTAGAAAACTGATGAATACATATATACCATTTTTTTGTAAATACATACATATTATCTATAAAAAACACTAAAACTCTGAAACAAATATCTGCAGATCATACAAAGATTTGGTCTGACTCAGGAATCGAACCTGAGACCTCTAACACAGCAGTCTCATGGATTACCACTGAGCCACCAAGGCAGTCAAAAGCCAGTTTATGATACCAGTATGTTAAATGGGAGTGGTGTTGCACTATATTCTTAATCCATCAACACTTGGAGATATAATCCAAACTATAATACTATAAATTCAAAAGTAACTTGTGCTGTCTATATGTTACACTTTCATGGCTAAACGGCTGCATGAATTTCAATGAAATTTGTGATGGAGATACTTTGATTCTTGAGGAAGCACATAGGCTATTCTTTACTGTAATATCCAACATACAACATACAAGTGGACTAAATAAACAAAGTAAGAATATAAAAACAAAGAAAATAGAATTGGTATGAATCTCAGCTGTTTCACTGTGTATATGTGTAAGCACTAATTATAGGTGAGTTGAAGTGATGTCACTGCAACTAGTTAATTGTGATATAAGCAACTTATTGTAGATACTATCACATGAACCTGTCACTACTTATGACCAATTAGATTCTCAGTTGATGTACATGTTACTGGCTATCTGTAGAATTTGGTATTCTATACAATACCTGGGCAATGTTTACAATACTTTAAATGTGCAGGTAATGTGTGAAATATTATTTATGCCTAGGTATTCTTTATAATGCCTAATGAAAGTAACAGAGTTACTTTCTGTCTGTTACACTTTGAGGGCTAGACTATTGAACAAATTTAGATGAATTTCAACATATTTATTCTTCTTAATGTTTCCTTTCTCCATACTGTTATAAATAATAATAATGCATTTATTTTTCTCATTGCAAAGGAGTGAGAGTGTTGTGAGAGACTGGAGTCTATACTAGGATAACCCCTGTGTTATGGACTTCCAGGCCCCATCCCTAACATATAGAATTTTACACAAAAGCAGTGAATAGAGTCAGCAATGGAAAAGAGTGCACTATGCACATTTGTATATGTGTTATTATGGAGCTTCACCTGTTGTATAATTGTATCAGAAGTGGGAAAAATATTATAAAAAGCGGGTTCTTTTATTTCCTGCATGGACTAGATGAGTACTCATCATCGTCCCCAATACTCAGTGACAGTCCACTCCTAGACAATGACCTCTCCTTAGAAAGGTGGTGTCGACCTACTCTCTACCACTGGCTAGAACACTCACAGTATTTGGTATATATGAGATTCAATGTTTATACTATGCAAGCTTTTAGTTTATATTATCTGTTATGTACTTATTAGTGTAATTAAAATTTATTAACCTAGAAAATTGAGATAAGATAATTAATTAGACTTTGTATATAGCAATGATACATTTGGTCATCTTACTATGTGTTGCAAATTCACAAACAAGAGATAATAACCTAAACAATATTAGCTTAAAAATCATAAATCTCCAATCATCCAGGGCCAGGGGGGGGCAAATCAGATTTTTTTAATATACTAGCTGAGCCCTGCGATGTTCCCCGCTATTATAGTTGTTGCCGCGAGTTACGGCGCGTACTTTAGACTAAGTTACTCCTTACATCATTAGCTATTAAAGTTCCGTCAAAATCGGTTCAGCCTTTTTAGAGATTAGCCGAAACCAACAGACAAACAAAAATTTAAAAAACGCGCTTATTTTATTTTACACACAGACACCCCAACTTTATTTATTTGTGCAGATATTTTTATATAAATTCATTATATACAGAAAAGCTATTTCAAAAATAACTTTAGAGGGTCTTCAGAAAAACGGTTACAAATGTGTTCCGTGAAAGAATCGCGTTAGCAAATTTTCTATGCACCCACACTGAGCGTACAGAGCCCATTTATTCCACTTATGATCATATGTCATCTTAGCCACGTCTTTACGTCTAAGTGACTGGTGTCTGGGTGCTGAATTGTCAGAATTTGACCCCTAAGTTGGAGTACTTCTATGATCTGATCTTCACGGTACTCAAAGTGGCTCAACTAGATTCAGTAATGTTGTTATGGAAGCGTGGAGTGCTCGTACCGAGGCGACTACCGATTAAGGTTCCAAACGCGGCATTCTTGCTTGCAGCGCTGCTAGCGTGTTGGTAGAAAGAGCGCGACGCACGATTTTTACAAGTTGTATATTGTACTCCAAATTGCAAAAAAGACTTTAATTTTAACCATAAAAGAAGATAATAGGGATGTAACCAAACCCAGGGGGAGGCAGCTGCCCCTACCTGCCCCCTCCCCCCTGGGTACGCCTGTGCATCCAATATCCATTTTAAGATTGTTTGGAAGAAATCGCCATGAGAGTTAAGGTCGCCGATTGTTACAACTTTGTAACTCATCTTTTGTTGTCTTTATTTTATATACACTTGTATACACAAAACAGATATTGATATAAAATTACTTTCTTACTCCAATCATCTTCATATCAATGTGGTAAACTAATTGATTCAATATCCCGGTGTGTCTGAGATGCGACAGAGAATGTTAATCCACCTTCTGCCATCTGCCAAAGTTGGTGTCTTGCCTTTTCGTGCTGGCTAAAGCTCTCAAGTAAAGCAGCACAAATAAAGCATTAAATTTATAATTTTTTAATTAGTTGTTTTTTTGTAACCCAGACACAAACCAGGATAATATGTCTCATATAATATTGCTGGCTTTTCAATGCAGCTTTGTTAACAATTAAGTTTATTTTCGATAAATGTTACTTTCATCAAAAGTGATTTTGTTCTATCCCAGACTATTGTGTACTTTTTTGCCAAATTCTATTCAAATACTTTCAGTCTTGGGTGTGATTGAAAAATAAATATAAAAAATCTATCTTGACAATTTTTCACACCTATAGAAATATAAATAAAATTAGAGTGTCTATGTATGTATGTATATATGTATACATGGTACATATACCAAAATAACATTTTTACAATTTTTGTCTGTCTATCTGTTTGTTACGGGCATCTCTGGAATGGCTGGACCGATTTCAACGGGACTTTCATTGGTAATGACGTGTTGTTATTTTTTAGACGAGCTTCGTCCTGCGGCTTTGCCTGTGGTTACTTCCACTGAACCTTTTATAATATAATAGATTAAGTTGTCATAATAATTTTACAAAGCAAATCTTTGTTGTTGAAACTGAGATTTTTCAGGTTATTATTAGATCTAATATGTAATAATAATAATACATAATCTTGCTTTTTTTCTTAATAACCTTATCTAAATCTCTTTGAACATGCAGTGTTTGAAATCTTCTGAAAATACTAAAAGAATGTTATGAAAATATTTATTTTTAAAAGATGTTTGAAGTAATCTATTTACATAAGCATTTGTGTATGGTTAATTATTAAACTTGGACTATTTTCTTTTTTGTTCCTTGAAATATGGCCTTACCATACCGTGTATACTTGGTTGACATACAAGCATAATGCCTATCATTATAATATATGTTAATATATATATCATTATAAATATTATTTTGTTCTAGATGAGGTTTTTGCCTCGGATATAATAGATCTGCGTATGAAAGCAGCAGATTTTGATTTGATCAAAGTTATTGGCCGTGGTGCATTTGGTGAAGTGCAACTAGTCAGACATAGGTCTACACGCCAGGTTTATGCCATGAAGCTACTCAGTAAAGTGGAAATGATCAAGAGATCTGACTCTACATTCTTTTGGGAAGAGAGACATATTATGGCACATGCTAACTCTGAGTGGATATTAAAATTGCACTTTGCCTTTCAAGATCACAAATATCTTTACATGGTGATGGATTACATGCCTGGTGGAGACCTCGTCAGTTTAATGTCGAACTACGACATACCAGAAAAATGGGCAAAATTCTATACTATGGAAATTGTTCTTGCTTTAGATGTAATTCATGGCATGGGGTTTGTACATCGAGATGTAAAACCAGATAATATGTTGATTGATAAATATGGCCATCTTAAACTAGCAGATTTTGGCACATGTATGAGAATGGGAATTGATGGACTTGTAAGAGCCAGCAATGCAGTGGGTACTCCAGATTATATATCCCCTGAGGTATTACAGTCACAAAACGGCGAAGGGGTATATGGCCGAGAGTGTGACTGGTGGGCTGTGGGTATATTCTTGTATGAAATGTTGATTGGAGATCCACCGTTTTATGCTGACAGCTTAGTAGGAACATATGGAAAAATTATGGATCACAGAAATTCACTTCAGTTTCCTGATGATGTAGAAATTTCTAAAGAAGCCAAATCTCTTATTAGAGGACTTCTTACTGATAGAACTAAGCGTCTAGGAAAGAATAGTGTTGATGAAATCAAGCAACATCCTTTCTTTATTAACGATCAGTGGAGCTTTGAAAATTTGAGAGACTCTGTGCCCCCTGTTGTACCTGAACTATCTAGTGATGATGATACTCGGAATTTTGATGATATGGAGAAGTCAGATGCACTAGATGAGTCTTTTCCAGTGCCAAAAGCATTTGTGGGCAATCATTTACCTTTTGTAGGATTCACTTATAATGGTGATTACCAGTTGTGTAGCAGGGGGCTAAAGGCAGCAGATGTAGTTGACACAATATCTAATAATCATGTCAATAACCTTAATGTTGGATCTGAAGCTATATTGCAGCTAGAAAAACTTCTTGAACGTGAAAGAGACGGTAGGCGAAAATTAGAGGATACACAAGTGACTTTGTGTGCACAATTAGAAGAACTGTCACAAAGAGATTCCAGGCACAAAAAAGTAATTGCTGATACGGATAAAGAGCTTGCGCTACTTAGATACGATTTGAAGGAATTACAGAGGAAAGCAGACGTGGAAGCGGAAATAAGAAGAAAAGCAGAATTCAATTTTAACGAAGCTAAGCGACGGCTCGAAGAAGAACAAAGTAAACGAGCAAAAGAAATGAGCAATTTGCAAAATTACAACGATAAAATTAATGCCTTGGAAATGCAGCTTGCAGAGATGCGAGAAAAATTAAAACAAGAAGCAGAAGCTGCCGCCAAATCTAGGAAGCAAGCAGCAGAGCTGACAGCTGCTCAAGCTGCAGCTGCTGCCGTTAACGACGGCACTGTTGCTAGCTTGCGAGCTCAACGTGACGCGCTGGAAAGAGAACGGTGCACACTTACTGAAGAACTGGCTGTTACTAAGGCAGCTAAACAACGATCAGAAGCATCTGTTGCAGAATCGACCAACAGATTAAATGCGGCACACGCTGAACTCGAAAGAGCAGCGACGAGGTTGAACCAAACCATGGCAGATAATAGGCAGCTTTCAGAGCGTGTTTCGTCGTTGGAAAAGGAATGTGCTTCATTGGCGCATGAGCTTCGAGCCGCTCAACACCTTTACCAGCAAGAACTGCGTGCTCACCAAGACACGCAGCGATCACAATTGCTCTCTAAACAAGAAGCTAACTTGGAGCTAGTCAAGGGTGAGTCTTAACATTAAATTTTCTTTTATATAAAATAAGTATCACATGTACATCATGCTATTTTCCTTTCTCATAGAAATCAGCTAAAATGTATGAACTCCCAAAAATATATTTCATACCTTCACTTTTTGCATGCCTCAGGAACGTTGGAAATGATATTTAAAGGTATTGTTCAGTTTGCTAATTAAACGCCTTTGATATGTATAGGCCCATCGTAGTTTCATTATTTGAACACCAATAAAATGTCGTTACACTGTCCACTCTAATAAGTAGAAATTTTTATCCTTAGTGTAAACCGTTTAAATTTAGCATTCCTACTTTTCAATATCGTCATAGAAATCAGTGATCCTAAGACAACGTCATGACCTTAGCAGGCTTGACTGATTTAAAAAGAATTAACACTTACATTGATAGTGGATTTTTTCCGAAATAACACACAATTTTATAAATAGATAAGTGATATACGTAAGTAGGCAAACGACAAACAAATTATGCATTATTATTAGATCTACTCATAGCTTAGATGTAGGGTGGACGAAACTGGAAATAGTTAACAATAAATACTTTCGATTAAAATTGACGTCCAAAGTTATTTATTAAATTTAACGATAATGTTGTTTAGTATTTATTAATAAGGTATTTTGGGTTTTTATGGTAATAAAGTTCTTTGCAAATGAATGTGCTAAATATTTAAATAAATCTATGTTTATGGTGCTAAATAACAGCCCTGCAGTCAAAACTAAACGAAGAAAAAGGTGCGCGGCAACGGTCTGAGTCGGCCTGCCAGGAGAAAGAACGTCAGATGTCGATGCTCAGCGTCGATTACAGGCAAATGCAACAGCGCCTGCAGAAGCTGGAGGGTGAACATAGACAAGAGAGTGAAAAGGTCAATTTCCTTATTTGTTATTGTCACTAATTTGAATAGAGTATATTTGGGTCGTATATTGAAACCATAATAACAAAAACTTGAATACTCTTCTTGTGTTACAAGTATCCGAAATAATAGCTTATGTTATGTAGAGATTATGTCAGAAAACCTTGCTAATATTCTTATAAAAACAAAATAGGCGGTGGGTTTAGCAGCTGCGCTAGAACAGGAGCGAGCTGCTAGACTGTCCGTGAGCAGCGAAGTGGCAGCGGCTGAAGCCGCGGCTCGGGCGGCTCAGGCCGAGCGAGATGCGCGAGCTCGCGACTTGCAAGCTGTTCGTGCTGCAGTCCATGATACCTCAGAGAAGCTGGCAGCCGCCAGCGCTGAACGGGACATGCACCGCGAGAGGGTGAGTTTTTTCTCATGTTCTGATAATAAAAAATATGTTAGTATTTTTCCGAATCTTTGAGTAAGTTTATTTCGGGGCCTGAGGACACTGAGTGAAATGAAATCAATGGGTAAGAACTTATCGAGTTGTAAACTGTATGTGTTTATGGTTTCGTCGATAGCAAACTTAACGAGCTCTTTGAATGTTTCTTGTGAATTAATCATAATCTCATCGTGCCGAAATAGACTGTCCTCCGGCATTACAACATAGTGACTCATTGTCGATGGCAAATATACACACATACACAGACCTATTGCCATATACCTGCGCGTGCGTTGAGCGCTTGCTTCCAAATAAATAAACACATGATTACGTAGACGGTGGTTTTTCTACAGTTGAATGCCTTACTCATTGATAATGATGTGATTGCTCAATTAATAGAATAATGTATTCATTTAAGTTCATGGAATAAATACTCGCGTTTTATGTGTATGTCGTGGTCAATGGACTAAATAAATTTTTCCTTAGTTTTTAAAACTACTGTTCAAAATTAGATCATAGAGCCAAGAGATTTGTTGATATCAAAATAGTTAAAATGACCACTGAGAACTCAAATGAATACTTTATCAAATTGTGACACTGTTATTTATCATAAAGTACAGTCGTATAATTGAGCACACACATAGTTTGGTACTTACCGTATATTTCGAGATATAATTATATGAATAAATAAATTTTATTACGTTCTCATACCGCTAGTCGCACGAGTTACCCAAGTATGAAAAGTAGGTATTCTTTTTTGACCTTGATATTTATGACACAAATTTTAGATTCACATTTAAGATTGCGTCTACAGATTAAACTTTGAGTTCGAGGTGCGTATTTCTATTTATGAGAACTTAACAACTGAAGAATATAGCACTTTCTACTAATTTAAAATTGAAAAGACTTCAGGGCTTTTGATAACTTCTTATGAATAGATAAAATAGACATTTATGTTATTCTTTACAGAAAACCACTTAAGTTACTAGAAAACCCTATCGCAAAAATCCACAGCTTTTTCTTTAGAAAGTTAATGGTATTTGTAACAATGTAGTAATTTAGCAGGGTAATCTGTGCCTCGTATCTCCAGTCTCCGATGGAGCGTAGTGTTATAGTAAAAAGCTAAAAATTTGCCCAAAAAGGGCTGTTGAATGTAGTCATACAAGTAGATCTTAAAATTAAAATTCTTTATAAAACGTAAGGATAGGATTAAACTGTATTAGCAAGCTGAAGTGGCAAACGTAGTGTAGGAAGTCCACAGGTCAGGTGGAGTTATGATTTGCGCAAGACGGCTGGTAGGAGCTGGATGCGTGAAGCCGATTATCGATCTAAATGGCGTGCAATTGGAGAGGCCTATGTCCAGCAGTGGATTGCGATAGGCTGATGATGATGATGATAAAACGTATCTGTTTAACAAACTCGTGCATCTTGTAACTTATTATTTAGAACTTTACTTTTTTACGAAAAACTCAGCTAACACTTTTGATTATACTTGATAATATTGTCTTCCCCGGTGGCAACAGTGGTAACGAATAACACTTCTGTGCTGAAGTCTCGGGTTCGATCCCCTGGTTAGGCAAAAGTTTGTATGAACTGTAAGTTTTTGTTTCAAATATAGGTGATTTCTATGTATGTTATGTATGTATTTACAAAAAAAATGCGTATTTATATTTTATAATATCTGCTTGGTTAGAAGCTACATGCCGTAATAATAACGTTGGCTGAATCAGCGTGAAGTTTGTTGAATACAAGTGCTGTACAAACAGAGCCTTGGCAATGAAGACATCCGTATAAAACACTGCCATTACAGTCATAACACTTTTTAATGTACAGGAATGTATGTATGTGTTTTTAATTCTGTTGGACGAAAACTCTCTAAACTCAACTAAAAATGGGTTTAATCCTTCAATCGACCTTCTAAATGTCAAGATTGACATGAATAATCTAGTCTTATAAACTTTTATTTTTAGTGTGATATTGATTATTCACACTAAAAAAAGACGATATCTAAATACATATATACAAATACGCATTTTGGTAAACGCTTTTCTAAAAAAAGAGATAAGAATATAATTTTAGAGAAATTTTGGTTTAGTGAGACGCAACGACAAAATTAGCACCATTGCCTTTATTTGTATTTCCTGGTCATCATCAAGTGGGACGACTTTGTCGTACAATAAAATATATTTAATAAACGCTCAAGTATGAAGGCGAACGTTAAATACACAGTTTGTATGTAGATACTTCATGTTGTAAATAACTCTATTAAATAAATTATATTATGAATCTCCAATAAACGGCTAATGTTGAACAGTATTGCAAAAGTTGCTTCTTGAGTCTTGATATATACAAGTATGTTGGCTATCTCCAATCATAGATTTTATCTCATAGCTCATAGCCCAGTTGCACTCGGTGTTTAGAAACAATCACCGAGGGTAAGCAACGACGGCGCGGTCAGTACCTGGATGGGTGACCGCTAGTGGCATGTTATCATGAGCGTCTCCGTGATTCGGAGGTCACGTTAAGCAGTCGGTCCCGGTTGTTATCATAGGATAACAGTCGTGAAGCTTAGTTGGAGGCCTTTGGGCGGCTTGAAAACATCCGACGGTAAGATTACGTAGCCACAACGTTGTCTTGCCAGTCCCCAACCCGCACTTGGCCAGCGTGGGGACGTATGGCCTTAACCCTCTCCTGAGAGGAGATCCGAGCCCAGCAGTGGGACGTTATGGGTTGTTGTTGATTGTTGTTGTTGAAGTTTAGTTTTTTTTAATATCGAACACAATTTAATCGTTAATCTATAGATACGTAAGAGACATGTCATTAAAGTATTCATTAAAAGACTAATAAAACTTTATGCATATGTTCATAAACCACGTAGTTACTTTCCATCAGGTCATTTAATCATGACGAAAAAACCATAAGACTTCAAACATTAGCACTAATTCACATTATAGGTATACTTTCCAATCAATTTTCTGACAGTAGCAGATATTTCCTGTGCGTTTGAATCTTATTTTTAACCGACTTCAAAAAGGAGTTGGTTCTCGGTAATTCGGAAGTTTAAATTTTTTTGGCATAATCCTGTCATATATAGACAGATTTGACGCAAAATTGTTTTACTTTGTTCGAAAGTGGCTCATTATGAAATGGTTATATTTCAATTTCATATAGATCTGATGAAGAATTTAGGAGACAGACGTCGAAATTCTTTAAAAAATTACAACTAATCTCTAGCGATTGCTAGAACCGCATAACTAATGCACTGCTGACGCCATAACACAGTATAGTTTGCAATTGTTTTTATTACAAAAAATTTCATAATTGGTTTAATCCTAACTTATCTTAACTAATTCTAAATATGTATGTGAGTTTATTTGTATATTATGGTTTTACACCATAGTTGCAGCAGTATAGTAGCTTTAATATAATATAATATAATAAATAATAGTAACTTACTATTAACCCTTAACACTAACCTTTACGACTAGCTACATTAAAAAAATAATAAGAAAATCTATATACAAACACAAGAGAAAATGGTATCTACGTTAGTCTTATAATCGTGTCATAGAACCGATATTATGTCAGACATACAATAAAATATATGAATCATGCGTCGTTGCTGTCGAGAAACGCAACACGTTCCTAACTTGTTTTAACATATACATTATTAGTGTGATAACTTTCTTGTGTCATATTTAAATTATATTGTTACAATGTAGATGTATAATATGTACTTATGTATATATGTAATGGAGAATTCCTACCGTTCCCTATTTTCCTAATTGGATCTAATACGTCTTAGTTTTTGAGATCTAGTTAAGAATTATATATCATTTTTAGAGTAGCAATTAATCATACGGTATCTAGAAAGTATAGCGACGTTGCTCACATAAAAACCCCAGATATATTTAATATCAGATCTCTTGTGTAAAACATCTGTCGAGGACTCGAATATTTTATTCAACTACGTTCTTATCGATCTTAGTAATTTAATAAAGCCCCAATATTGCCGAACTAAAAGTTACTTCTTAAATTAAATAATGTTGATTTCTATCAACAGAGTGAGGAACTACGCCTCCAGTTGGAGACGGAACAGCACTACTGTTTCATGTACAAGAGTCAGGTCAACGACTTGCGGCTAATGCTGGATGAGAATACACGAGCGGCTTGCGACGCGGAACAGGAACGCTCCAGTCTACTGCACCAGCTGCAGCTCGCTATTGCGAGAGCTGACTCTGAAGCAATCGCCAGGTTAGCTTTTATTATTAGCCTTTAACACTTCTTTAGAGCCTTGTGACTGTCTCGATGGTGTAGTAATCAGCCCGGAGTATGGAAGATGACGGAGTTTCACGCCCATGCTCTGGAAAGCACATTAAGCCGTCGGTCCCGGTTGTCTTGTAAATTGGTGGGTATTTTATAATGATTGATTCATTTATTATTTATTGTTATAAGGTTTTGGATTAAACATTTTTAAAGTCAGTAATAACACGTTACACACAAAAACAAAACCAAAACCGCCAATTTCGGGAATGATGTTACGGAATTGATAAATTAATAGATATGTTATAATATGAACCGATACTCGAATGTAAGTTTATTCAGATGCAATAGTACAGACATCTGAATGTAAATTAATTAAGATTTTTGGTTGATTGATAAGTATTAAATAAATAAATAATAAATATTTTGGACATCTTACACACAACGCCATCTAGTCCAAACTAAGCAGAGCTTGTATTATGGGTAATAGACAACTGATATGAATACATAAACACTTTTTTTTTGTAAATAGATACATATTATACATAGAAAACATCCAAACTCCGAAAGAAATATTTGCAGATCATACAAACATTTGGTCCGACCCAGGATTCGAACCCGAGACCTCATGAACAGCAGTCGCATACGCTACCACTGCGCCACCGAGGCAGTCAAATTATATATCATTGAATCCACTTTCGTATAAAAATAAATAAATTACGTATGTTTCGTCTTTAAAAAAAGTACACAATTAAAGACGAACTATTATATATAACGTCACGCCTATTTCCCAGAGGTCCTGATACACCCCTTTTGCTTCGTGTACGTTCATCAATCGCTGCAAGCATGCTCGTCCGTAGAATAGTGTGTAAATATAAAAACTGAAGGTCTTCTTAGTATCAAATCATGCATTTTCTATCAAGTGAGTATTCATATTCATTCGTATATTCCAGATCAATAGCCGAGGAGACAGTAGGAGAGCTTGAAAAGGAGAAGACTATGAAGGAGTTGGAGATGCGTGACGCAGCCGCTCAGCATCGTAGCGAGCTGGCAGCTCGTGACGCGCTAGTCCAGGGCCTTCAGGACCGCGATCACGAGAACCGCGCAACCATCGACCTGCAACGAAAGGTGACCCACCTCACACTTTCTTTCTCTGTGCCTTTCCTTCTATAATTTTCCATGTGTAATATTATGTATGTATTACAGCTTGAGTGTTAGATATATATATATATAAAAATTAATAGATGAACTGACTGCCACCAGATCTCCGGCATCGTAAGTCCATTTCACACTCGTAGTTATTATTATCACATTGAATGATATTTCTGAATTCCAAGCCTCGTTTATTCACCTATGCCATGAAAAAATATCTAAATATTACTATTTAAAACTTGCACTATACCATCATAATATATTTAGATAGTTAATATCACATTTTTTTTTATTTAAATTGAACAATGATGTATTTTAAAATAAATTATTGAATATTGTGTTGAAAAAAAATTATTTTGTGCGAATTTAATGAGTAATAAAAACATTCCATTCAGGAAAATATTTACAAAAGTTGTGATCAAGTACGGTTTTATGGATTCTCTTTTAAATATTTTTTTTAATAAATACGATCGTAAGTATTACTAATAGTAAATATCAAATATATTAATATATTATACCAGTTCAAACCTTACAAGTATTACGAGTTCAAACGTGATACAATTTACGTGTTGTGTTCTAAGAGCAAATTTGACGCACTACCGAATCACTTGACCTCCTTTCCTTTCTTTTGTTTTGTCACCAAATGCACGTCACTCACAAATTCGCACAGATCGGGGTAACGGTCTCGTTGTATGAGCTCATACTAGTAATAAATTCAGGCAAGAAGACTGCCGGAATATTTGTTACGTCATCCATAGTCCTTCCCGAGTATTTATGTAGTGCTAACATAATACATTTTTCATATATCTATTACCATAAATCTATATTTATTCATAAATGTAATTTTTTTGCAGACAAAATGGAGCGGCCTTCAAATTTTATGTAAAATAAATAAATATGTTCAGACATTTTAACACACAACGCCATCTAGTCCCAAACTAAGCAAAGCTTGTACTATGGGTACTAGATAACTGATATTAATACTTATATACTTTTTTTTTGTAAATACATAAATATTATACATAGAAAACACCCAAACTCCGAAACAAATATTTGCAGATCATAGAAACATTTGGTCCGACTCAGGAGTCGAACCCGAGACCTCTAGCATAGCAGTGGCATTCGTTACCACCGAGCCACAGAGGCAGTCAAAATATGTTTATCATTCCAACTGGCTCGAGAGTATTGAACTATCCCAGATCTTCACTTGACTCAATCAGGTTCCACATTTTGTGTGAGCATTCTATGACTCCGTTGTCATATTACACGTACATTTGACATGTAAAAATACTACATTTTTAATTTGTAGGAGGTCGATGAGTTACGTCGCAGTGGTACAGCCCTGGCAGAACGCGTGGCGACGTTGCAGCGTCTGCAAGAGGAGGTCGACCGGCTCAACAAGAAAGTCAAGTCGGAGACGATGCTCAAACAGCAGGCAGTCAACAAACTTGCTGAGATTATGAATAGGTAGGTGCATTACATGTTTTATTTCGATGTTATTCACTCATTCCAAAATTGTTACGAGTGAGGAAACAAAAATGCTCACGATATAACACGTCTGCCATACCTGTACCGTGTATATAGGTTTTTACACGGGAATTTAATCAGTCGTCAGGGTCGAAGCACCAGGCATTTCGAAGGTATGGAATCTGAAAAAAGGAAAAATTATAATTAAGCAGGTAGGTAAACAATGTAAATTACCTTGGAGTAACAAACTAATTCAAATTATTCATTATTTTTAAAACAAGTTGAGCCCCGTTGTGTTACCCGCTGTTTTTTGTTGTAGCATAGCCGAAACAAACACAAAACCAGACAAAAAAAAAAGTGCGTGCGTACAAAGTACACATGTCAGAAGTGAAACTTCTTAGCTCTCTCCCACCTCTCGCTCCATGGCACTGTGCGTGATACGACAATCGCTCTATCTCACTTTTTCTCTCGATCTTTCTCACTTGCTTGCTCCCTACTCTCACTCCATCGCTAGTTGCTTCATGCTACGTTCGCCCTGTCTTACTCTCTCTAAATCGGTCTCGATCGCTCTCTCTCTCTCTTTTTCGACACTTCCGTTGCATACTTGCGTGACGTTACATTTGTAAAAAATTTACCCTCATGCGCCTAAAGTTGTTTCACTTCAAAAATCAAAAATAGAATTTTTAATGTAGGTATCGCATATACTTTCAAATAAATGCATTTGATGCAGTGAAGAGCTGTTAATTTAAAAATTACAAACACCTACTTCTCTTTTATTTATTTGTTAAGGTGAAAAAAATACTTAACAACATTTTTGTCTTGGACTTGGTGTTAACTCAACCCAAGCACTTTATTTAACTCATGCTCTTGTTTGTTTAGACGTAATTTTGCTAAGATAATATATTTTTATGTAATATTTCAATTTACAGAAAAGACATGAACCTCGCCACTGCCAAGACCAAAAACAAGTCCGTTCGCAAGGACAAGGACTATCGTAAGCTGCAGCAAGAGTTGACTCGCGAAAAGGAAAAGTTTGACCAGCACATCCTTAAGCTTCAACGCGATCTTCAAGATTGTCAACAGCAACTCCTTGATGAACAGTCCACAAGGATGCGACTTGCTATGGAGGTAATTAATATTCACGTAAATTTTATTAGTATATATGAAGGCAATATCTCAATTTTCAATTTACACAATCCTATTCCCAATTTCCCAATTGAACCCTATAAGTAAATATCTCTTTTCTTTTTTGCGTTTTCTTTTTATCTATTTGCGTTTTCTTTTTATCTACATTGTCCCTTTCCAAATATTGCCAATTTTCCCAACTGTAATTATTAAAAGAACCTGGTAAATGGAAGTATGTCTGATCTCTATAA
Source organism: Hyphantria cunea (assembly GCA_003709505.1). Taxonomy (NCBI): domain Eukaryota; kingdom Metazoa; phylum Arthropoda; class Insecta; order Lepidoptera; family Erebidae; genus Hyphantria; species Hyphantria cunea. The sequence continues at coordinate 262,924 of PKRV01000930.1, forward strand.
CATAAGAATTAAAGTAAATGGTAACTTTTTCACTACACGAATATCATGATGCTATTTAAGTAAGTAAGTAGTATGTCTTTTCTTCTTTTGCGTTTTCTTTTTATCTATTTGCGTTTTCTTTTTATCTACATTGTCCCTTTCCAAATATTGCCAATTTTCCCAACTGTAATTATTAAAAGAACCTGGTAAATGGAAGTATGTCTGATTTCTATAATGCTATTTTTTGGAAAAATTTGTTACCTCCCCTCAAAAGACCAGTTTGCACATACAAAGTGTCATGTCTAGACCGTTTCTATAATTAATATGTTAATGTTTGTAGGTGGACAGCAAAGACGCAGAAATCGAGCAACTAAAAGAGAAACTGGCAGCCTTAACGAGTGAGACAGCGTCGCAGTCATCCGCCGACGCTGAGGACGGCGAGACGGAACAAACCCTCGAGGGCTGGCTCTCCATCCCCTTCAAACAGAATATACGCCGACACGGCTGGAAGAAACAATACGTCGTAGTATCCTCGAAAAAGATCATATTCTACAACAGCGAAAATGATAAACAGAACACCACGGATCCTGTTATGATCTTAGATTTGAGGTATTTTTTTTTTCAACTAATATAAATGAGTAAACATTTAGCAAAGGTAACAAAAAACTACAGTTGTTGGAACTATGCTCACATAGTGACAGGTTTGAGAAACTTGAAGAAAACATCACAAATGTAATGTTTTCTACAATCATATTGGAACAACAGATTAGTGTTTGTTTAGAAACGAGTTCAATGTATTTTATATTGTAGCTATCTGCTTCGGATTTTCTTGTATATATTGTGTATGGGAATATGCATGTCAATTTTTATTTCTTAATTTGATAAGTCTCTATAACATAGAAAGAAATAGAAATAGGTTTAAAATAGACAAACTATTTTGAAAAGTGAAATTTAAAACGCCGCCATTTTGCTCGTGCTTTTAACGGGACCAATGACGTCATTAGCTGTGTCTCGTGTTTGTTTACTATTTAGCGTTTGAGTTACTTTTTAATTATTTACTTACAAGTTTTTTATGGTACCGGAGTACAAAAATACTTAATGACAAGTTTAGTGACAAATGGTTATTTATAAATTGTGATTTGTTGTAAGTATTGTTTAAACATTTATGAATAAAAATCTATTTTATGGAATAAATAAATTATTACATAATAANTATAATATTATATAATACCTTGCAGGTATCACTAATTTGATCTCTACGGTCATAAATCAAAATTTTTATGCAAAATATGCTGATGTCAGCATAACTGCATCTATTTTCGGTAGATTGGGCGATTGTGATTTATCAAAACCAGTTTCTGTCATCTTCCTCCTGAATCGACTACAATTATCTCACAAACACTATTAATATAAATTTCGACATCGATAATTTCGCTGAAGTGACCATTGATTGCACATTTCGTTTTGACCAATAGTGACGCGTTTTATAATCAGTATGTAAATAGTGAATTTTAATCTTTTTTACCTTTTACTTAATATTTTCTGGTTTTTAATTGATATTTTCTGGGTTTAAATAATCTCTTAATAAAATACCTTTATGTATATTGTAAAGAAAATAAAGAATGTAGAAAAAATTTTGGGACAAATTAAAAATTTATGCACATTCCCTATTCACACCTATTCTAAAAATAGGAAGGTGTAGAAGAGCTAAACAATATATTATACAATTTTCAAAATCACTGCTGCCCGCCGTTAATCGGCTATCGCGCTAAATCCTTTCTGAAGAATCAAAGGATCTCTATTGCAAATTTCATCCAAATCGGTTCAGCTTCAGCCAAAAAAGCGTAACACACAGAGTTACTTTTGAATTTACGATTGTCTAAGAAATACCCTATACGCAATCTCTGTCGGAACATTTCTCATGAAAAACGAAAAGGTATGAATAGGGAAACGACGACTGTACCTCATCTTCATGTTTTGAGTGGACACAAGTGTAAGGAACGTTGATTAATACGTTCAAAACTCCGTAATAATACGTATTACCAATAACAGTAAGTTTAATGAGCTTGTCTGTGTTTGAATACAGTAAGGTGTTCCACGTGCGGTCGGTGACGCAGGGCGACGTAATCCGCGCGGAGGCCAAGGACATTCCGCGCATCTTCCAGCTGCTGTACGCCGGAGAGGGAGAGGCGCGCCGCCCCGGGGACTCAGCTGACGCGCCGCCTGACGCCACCGACCACCACGGTCTGTACCTCACTCATTCATTTATTCATTCACTCACTCACTATGCTCTAGTCTCGGACTTACTCATTCATTCATTCATTCAATTATTTTATTTATTTATTTTTATTTATTTATTTTCTCATCACAGATGTATACAGTACAGTGTAGATTCTTATCTTATACATTTGAACGAACATTTGTGAGAGACTAGTGCCCGAGATAGGTATTGGAATACCTGTGTTACGGGAATTATTCAATCACTTTGCTCTACTCTAAGACTATTGTTGTGTATTTTTCAATATTATTTGGATTTAGTTAGAGGAAGGATCCATGTGATAGGTTAAGAATGTAGCCACCACCCCTAACAAGAAAACTACGATAATAGTGGACGTCGTTGTGGTATTGTACGCCAAAACTTTCTTTCTAAAAAGGGTTGAACTAAATTGAATCATATTCAAATAAGGTTAAAGTAATATTCAGCACATTGTAAATTTTAGTAGATACAATTATATTTTCCTCTAGTATTCCACTTAAAATTTAACTTCATAAAGTGTAGCATGGCAATTATATGTTAATTTAAAAAACATACAAAATAAGTTCATATTATGGCTCCTAGGTGAAATATCTAATTACTGCTTTTAGACTTTCGCGACCTTAATAGATATAAATATAGTTTTTGTTATATAAATAAAATATGAAACTACTTAATCCAGGCAGTCAGCCCTACCCATAGTGAGCGAATGGCTGAATAAGCAACGATGTAAGTATATATTAGCACGATTACATGAGGTATGTTTGCACGCAGGCAACACGGTGCAGCACAAGGGACACGACCTGGTGAGCATCACGTACCACATCCCCACCGCCTGCGAGGTGTGCACGCGCCCGCTCTGGCACATGTTCCGCCCGCCGCAGGCCTACGAGTGTCGAAGTGAGTGCACTTCTCTTACTTACACCCTTGTATGGTATCGTAAGAGTCGACAAAGGGACCGAGCTACGCTGTAGCTTGCGCTAGCGTGGGCCGAAACCTCCTTTATAAAGAGAGACTTATGTCCCATGACAGAACTGAACTGTTAAAGGCTATATATAGATGTCTATGTTTTCATAAGGGTCGAAATTTTAAATTAAACCACTATTTCAAATTATATTATTTGCAAAATACTTACGGAACCCTCGGTGGGCAGTCCGACTAGCACTTGTCCGGTATTTTGTTATTTTTTTACAAATTGCTGATGAATTGCTGAATATTAAAAATACCAGTCCAGCATATATACATCCCATACAGTGAAAATAATGTATTTCAACTATATTTGTAGTAATATAGTCTATCTCTAGTAAGCTTTCGCACGCATACGATATTATTATTTTTGCTTGAACATCAAAATCTTCCTTGGAAAATAATTCCATGAATGTGTATACTTTTAAACAATATGTAAAAAAAATACTTATATTAAAGTTTTCTATGAAAAAAAGTGTTCTGTACCATAAAATGTAATTTTAAAGTTTTTCACTCAGGGTTCAAAATACAACGCTAAAATATGACTTACACTTTGCAGTAATATTTTATCTATATCTTTTTTCGTCTCTTGTTTGAATAATGCTGTATTGAGCAAAGTGAAAATGAAAACTCATTTACTGCTTTCATAATCATCGTAAAAAGATGGAGATAGAGTTTGGACGTAGCACAGGTGGTGACAATGATTCATTGGTTCATCAAATTCATTTTCACTACATTGAAAATATTCTATTTTTGGGATTTATATTTACAGCCTTAAAGACTGCAACTATTTGCAGGCATTACTTTCTACCAAATGTTTCATTCCGTTTAGGCGTATTTTGTCCATTTCGCAAAAAAATTCAACTGTTCAATTCTTATTTGATTAAGTTTGCTATTGGTCCAGTTGGTATTGGTCACGACGTTCGCGTTCTTAATTACGAGTCATTGTTTTTATGACCAGCTTCGCGTGATGTGATGCGTCTAGAAGAAAAAATGTAAATAGTCAGCCGAATTAGTTCAACTACTACAACGTACGCAGTTCGTATCTAGTATTTGTTCGAAATTATTGGAAATTCTGCGGATAGAACATTTCGCATAGTTTAGTTAAGCAATTAGAAAGCTGGACATTCTGCGAATAGGTACTCATTTTGCGAACTGCATAAAATTTTATTTATCCCAAATATTTTTTTCTTGATTCTTTATTGTCTTTACAATATACTTAAAAGGTATTTTTTTATTAAGTGATCACTTTGAAAATTGGTTTGTCTATTTTCAAGCCTACTTATTTTTGTTTGTTTGTTTTGTTATAAAATAGAAATAAAACTATGTTATAACAAAACAGTTCATATAGTATCAAAATGCTGTCTCAAACTCATCGCTATCAATTAAAGCGAATAATATTTTGTATCGATTAAGGTGACTTTGTAAGTCCAATAGTTAATATAAATGAATGCAACGTTGCAGGATGCCGCATGAAGATCCACTCGGAGCACGTGTCGGAGGGCGAGGGCGTGGCGGCGTGCAAGCTGCACGCGGACCGCGCGCGCGAGCTGCTGCTGCTGGCGCCCGCCGCCGGCGACCAGCGCCGCTGGGTGGCGCGCCTCGCCCGCCGCGTGCAGCGCTACGGGTACCGCGCCGCGCACCACACCAACCACGACCACACCAAGCTCTCGCCCAGGTAACGCACCACACCGAGCTCGCCCAGGTGACGCACAACACCAATCTCTCGCCCAGGCTATGCACTACACCTAGCTCTCACTCAGGTAACGCACCACACCAAGTTCTCACCCAGGTAACACACCACACTAACCACGACCACGCCAAGCTCTCGTCCAGGTAACACGTTACATCAACCACGACCACACCAAACTCTCGTCCAGGTAACACGTCACATCAACCAAGACCACACTTAAGTTTTCGCCCAGGTAACACACAACACCAACCACGACCACCACCACTCTCCAACCACACCAATCTCTCCAACTGCTAAGTTAACATGTTATAGTTTTATTGAATCTTGATAGACGGCTCTGTTCATACATCTAAATCGCTTTATTTTTTTATAAAACTGGAATTAATAACCTTGAGAAACAATACAATATTACTTGTTCTAAAATATTGTAAGATGCGGTATACATCCAGTGTAATTTTGTGTTTCCTGATTAAATACTAGGACAACTCAACATATAAGAACAACAACCCATAAATATAAGATTTATTAAACCTAAAAATTTCTCAAGAGGCTTCCCTTACCTTTTACTTACGAATATTTAAGCAGTTTGTGTAGAACATAAAACATTTCAGGGACTCCATGCGGTCTAACCTGAAGTCTGCGTACATGAACGCATCCCAGCGCAGCTCTACGTTGCCGGCCAACGCGTCCCTGCCGCGGCAGTGAGCCCTCCACTCACTAACTCGCTCACTTCATCACCGCTGACGATGGGACCCCATCGTTAGATGCGATTTAAGTATTTACTTGCTTTACGTTTTTTAAAAAAAAGGTTTAACCGTGAGTTGCTTAGTTCACCGCGTATTGGTTTTTTGTACTAACAATATTTGCGAAATTTTTGTTTTTACGAAACCCAGTTTTATTATTTCTATTTAGTAAACTAATTGACCTATCGCCGTCGCTTTGTGAAACGAGCTACTTTTGAAGAAGTACTCGACGCCTGTTAGAAAATTGATATCTGTGTATTCTTTGTATTCGAGTAATGTCATCGACATCCTCGTTGCCTATTCAGCACTTGATCTGGTATTGAACATATTTGGATCTAACACAATTTTCTACCCGAGTTTCAATACAATTTGTAATTAACTAGTCTTAAATAAGTTTAAGTATTTTTGTCCAAAATTTTTATAAGGTTTCGGCTTGATTGCTGTGATAGTTATTAAAGAAATATGAATATTTTGTACTTATCAAAATTTTACTGACACTGAGTAGTTGTTTTTTGGAGTATATGATGTAGTGGTGACACAAAAGAAATCTCACAAAATGTGCAGTGGTGCTGACTACCGCTCTTGGCATGTGCTGTATAAAGATAACTTTTATATTCTCTCGGATCATAGAAAACTGATTCGTGTAAATATTAGTAACTGTGTTGATATTATTATGATTTTATATTTTAGTTGTATCGTGGGTTCGGAAGCGAATGGGGTTTTAACTGGCGACACTCGTCGTCTTGTATACTAAACCGGGTGGTGTTATGTACGTCTTGTTAGATTTTCATCACGTTAAGTACACTAATATATCACCAATTAATCGACTATTGGTTCAAAACACCGAATAGTTTACAAATAATTCGTATTAGAAATTAACTTTATACAAACTGGTTATCTTTGAAAAATATTTTGGTAAAATGTATTTTAAACCAGTAGAGCATTTTTATGATATACGTTATGTTTTTATTTTAACAACACATTTCTATGCTATCAGTATGCTTGATATATGTATTGATAGCGGCGGGTTTGGTCGAACTTGATTAGTAAATGTTAGTGAGGGGATTAAACGAAGTTGCCGGGTAGAACGAGCACAGGATCGCACTCTTACTAACTTTAGATAAAATGCATGTTGTGATTTGATGCTAGCAGGAATTGATATAATAATAGTGTGTTGTTAAAGGTTCTAGTTAAACTTATACCATGTTAATCGAATATAGCAAATTATAGTGATTCAGGGACCCTTAATGTTAGATTAAGTACACAGGTAAGACAATTCACGCTTAGATGCAACTTAACGAAGGAACCGTGCCATAGGTGTTTTTTTTAGTGATTCCAAGATATTTGCTCAAATGGAATAGTTCTTCTAAAACTCCGCAACGTTACTTAACTGTTTAAGACTCGACGGGCTTCCTTGAATCATCATCAATTTATCCTAGAGTTTTGTAGTGAAATGCTGAGCTAATAAACAATACATTAGATTTTGCAATGATTTTTAAAAGCAATTTCTAAAACTGTTTTGCTTATTGCAACACCAAATGTAAATATATTTCTTTTGCTGTTTTAGCTTAGAAATGTAACTTAAAAGCAATTTTAATAGTGTCTTAAATATTTAAATACGGCTCGTAGTTGTGCCAAACTATATCGGTGTAAAAACATTTCGGCCCTAAAGCACGAAGCCCATTATATAAATTTTATAATCATTTACAATGAGTTTAATCACTCTATTTAACACATAAGAGCTTATTATTATAACACCAAATTACAGAGGGCCTTGATAACTCGTGTACAATAAAATTAATCCCGCTTAGTTGCGAGGATAAAGTACAAAAGTAGCTGGGAGCGTTGACGACAATATTTTATATGATATTTTAAACTCGGCTGTCAAATGAACTGGTATCTACCTTCATATTGTACTCTGCCAGACGCATTGTTCAATGTGACGTCATGTTAGGGAGCAAACGGTTCCGCGACGGTACCAACCGGGCCATGACGTAGAGCGAGAAGTCGATTTGCGTATATGTGAAGGCTTCGGAAAGCTGTGATATAGACGTGTTTTGTGTTGTTGTCCCGCCTAGTTATGGTATGCACCCTTACAGTCTCGCTTACGGATTTAAAGTTTTTATATAATATAAAATATAGGGGAATAAAAGACATTTTGCAACAATGGTATTTATTCTATTTAACGAAGGTTGTATTTAATATAAAGTATACAGGTAACTGAAAATATTCGAGACTGTGGAATATAAGTCCCGTAGATAGGCGGGCAGCGACAGCCGTGGTGCTAGAAGCAAACAGGCCTCCGACGCATTGTTGTTACTATTAGTTCTTGTTAAATATTATAAAACGCCCTGTTTAATATATACTCTATACATTGTTTACATTCCTGCAACGAAAACTATGTTGAGTTTTGTTTTCATTAGTTTTATATTGACTCAAGTTCTCTGTTCTGTCGCATATCCAGTTATCGCTTGTGTTATTTTCTTTAGATGTAAGTGCGGAACAATCTCTCCATTCATGTTGACATGCGGATTTTTAAATTTACGTACTTAACGTTTAAAACATTTGCAATTTCGTCGTAGTTATACGCTTATTTTGAGATGCATTTTTATTTTTTTATAACGGCAGCTTATGCATCGTGTTGTTCGTGTATTTCATTCCATATTGTTTCAAGAGGTGTATTTTTTTATCATGTGTTCGGTTTTATTATTGCCAAAGAAATTTCGAAAATAATAAAAAAAATAAACTGTTTATTTTGGATGCTGATGAAGTTCGCCTTTTCGTTCCATGTCTCGTCATTAATATTAATTCCACGTAATAATAATATTGTTATTTACTATGCATAATTCTGATAACCTGAATTTTAATATTTAAAATGACATTTTTAGGGAGTATTTTTCTCGACAATCGCAATCATGTAAATCGTGCGATTATAGAAATACTCCCAAATTGTCTAATATTTACAATAACGGATATACTTAATGTAAAATCATTATGTAAATTATTTATTTTATCGAATTAAACATTTTATTGTAACGTTTTATTTATCTACTAAAATTGTAAGTTCCTAACTAGCTTTTCATATTTTGTAAAGATTTTTCAAGTAGCTTTTCGGTGATAGATGACATTTCATATAACCCATCATATATTTTATAATATTATTACGATATTGAGCATATTACTTGTATTATGGTTTGAATGATCGCTGTGTGGTGGTGTGTCATGCCACGCGCCACAAAACACGCGCCACTGCAACACGCAATACTAACGAAACGTGCCTTAGCTACGGCTCATCCCATATCACGTAGTCTTAATATATGGTATCTGTTATTAATTTAGTGTAAATACATTTTTAATTCAACCGATACTTTATGGATTTTGAAACATTGTAAATTGTAAAGATTAATTTTAAGGTAAAATTAATGCCCAATAGTAAATAAGCACTATTTTTAAAATAAAAATAACAATTAAAAATTTATTGTTTTATTTTTTAAAATTTTAATAATAACATTTTGATAAATTCATACAACTATGAGATAAATAAAAATTATGTTAACAAGCGATCCATTATTCAAATAACATTTTTTTTCAAAATAATACTTTTGTTTTTATAATAAACATTGGTGCTAAATATAGTAATATATTTAATATTTGAGGAATAACATTATTCTAAAAATTTTAAAATTTTGCATTAAACAACAGCAAAAAATTAAAAATAAAGTAAACAGTTGTGCATAACGGCCTTTACTCTTTAACATTTCCATATGAATTGTGACATTTAGCTGACAAGCTCCGATTATGGTGACTTAGACTATATTAGTCGGTTTAAAATAGGCCGACTGTTTTCTTAAGATCCTTCTGTTTCCAGCCGGGGAGGGAGCGGAACTCGTTGTAGGACATACTGAACGTCGCTACGAAATCATCGTGCGTCAAATACAACTGTAAAAATATGAAAATTATTGTTTTATAATTCATAGAAACAATGGGAATTATTTTTCAGCAAGATGTTATGAGTTGGAATAATTTCCAAAAAAATTTTTATTGGATACCAAAGAGAAAAATATTTCTGTTTTAGAACTGGTTTCCAATGTGGCCCTGGGTTGGGTTGCATTGGGAGTGTAGGCATAATGTTTATTTAAAAAATTTTTAGCCATAATTTTATTTGTAAAATTAATGTGTAAAATTAGAAATTTCTTAATGTTTAAATTAAAATTATCAACAACAAACATTAGCATGTAGGTGTCGCGAATCCATAAGATTTTGTCCAACCAAAAAAAAGTTGTGACGTCAGCATATCGGTGGCGCGGTTACGCTAACTCATAAGATGATACTCCTGCTACAAAAGAAATTATTTACTTCGAAAATGTATTTATTCCGATAGAAACGCAATATAATTCCTCTATAAAATTCTTTTATGATAACTAATAAGTGTTAGACGAATCGTTCTACGTTCTACTGAATAAAACAAATTTCAGTGGATAATTACCTCCTTGGTCAGTGGATCTAGGTCTTGAGGGAGATGTTCTTTTGGTCCCTTCAGTACGCTTAAAGGATACTTCTCGTACTGGTCAAAACGGTTAGTACTGTTGCCGCTTTGTAAAGCGCTGTTGCCACTCTGCACTATGGCTTTGCCTTCTAGAGCGCTGATGATCGCACTGAACGTTTTGTGACCCTGGAAAATGTAAGACTGGCTGAAGTATTATCTTAAATGCAACTAGCTTCGCTCCTTTAGTGTGTATCTGATCACTGGGTGGTTTATCAGATACACCAAAACGTGCATTATTTAACTGGAAATGTACATGAATGCCTTGTTCAAACTACGGCAAAACTACGTTGTGTTAATCTAGCGTGATCCAGGTATCTCTATACCAAATTGTATCTTATTAGATCCAGCTGTTTAACGTGGAGAAGTTTCATTGTAAAGTGGTCACCTATTTTAAATTACCTTCCACATAGACTGCTTCCAATGCGGGAAGAAACCAGTGAAGTGAGGAGGTTCTCGTCCTTGACTTAGAACTAGAATTGGTGTTTCAGGGTCTCGTGCTGCAGGATCTGAATAAAGTTTAGAACGCCATTATTACCTGCTCTTCTATGATTGTACTACAAACGTATGTGCTTTGATGTTGTACGTTCGTTCGGTGTATGATTACTTGCGCCCTACCATTATATGTTATTGAAAATTACGTCACGCAATAGAATAGGTAACTATATCTCTAGGTGCTTAGCGCTGTGCAACTTGAATCATACTTTATTGTGTTGAAGCTAGAGTTACTTTCATGTCGTCAAGACTTAAAGGTGTCTGATTAAAGTAATAACAAGAATTAAGAAGGCAACAGCTTTATTGCTATGTGGTACTGATTAGAAGCGAGCATTCTGAGTACAGTGTTATATAATTCGAGTCCATACCTTGAGACAAGTAGGCTCGGGCTACGGAGCGTGGGTCCTCCTTGGCGCGAGGACAGCTCTGCGCGCCGAGCCACACAAACACGGAGATGTGCGCGTCCACCACGCATACCATCTCTGGCGACAACTCGTACTGGCTGAATGATGCTATCTCCTCGACTATAAATTTAAAACCGGCACCGTCATAATCATGACACAATTTTATCACGTACATATGCACACAATTTTTTTAATGCGATATAACAGATGATAATCCAGCAAAACTCGGCCTAATTTTATCTTTATTAGTTCTGCCGTTCTTACATAATTTAGTTCTGAATATTTTCCTAAACTTTCGCAATTATGACAATATCTAAATAGTAGTTTTCTAGTATTTAATAGTGGACCTATGACTTTTTTAAGCTGTTATAATATATTTAATTTTATTGCGTCCAAAATGCATCACTATGAAGCTGGCCAAATTAAAGCCTCGTCGTGTTGCTGCCTTCACAGCCTACAAACTAACTTCACTTTCAAAATGGAGTCTTACGAATTCAGCAGCAACCAGGTGTTTTGCATTGATAGTTTTACTCTGCTATTTGTTAACACGATTACGATCTTATAGAGGAAAAATGTTATTGAGGTAATGACTCACAAGAAAATTGGCCAGGTACTCCGAGTGATACGTAGAATAGACGCGGCGGCAGGGGACGTTGGACTTCCTTCAGAGGAGACGGTGCAAGCAGGTGCCGGCGGTTGCCAAGTGCAGTCCAAAAGTTGGCTGTCTCTTTACCTGCCATTGAACGTTTAATTATAAATTTCAGATTCCAATTAATCCTAGCTAGTTACAATCTCATTTGATAGTATAATTGTCCGTTGGTAGATTTTTGTTTTATGTTACAGGAATAATTTAGTAAATTGTTTATCACGGCATATTTAATGGAAGTTTCAATGTAGAAAGATCTTTCTGAGAGGATTTTTTCATATATGAGTCTGCCAAAGTGACTCAACTCTGTCTGATGGAGCAGTGGTCACAATACTCATATGGAATGTGCCAATGTAACAATGCAGCAAGGCCTATTGAGATGGTTCTGCATCATTGGGCCGTGAATTTTAGAACGTTACGACCTCAAAGCTACGATCTTTTACCTGCCAAAGTTAAATGTTATCGTGGGTCTTTTGACAAAAGATATTTTTGTGCACCTTGCATAACAAGCGTGTGTTCTGCGGCTGCCATGTTCTTGGCGACTTCTCTTTCGTCCCCGGTGGCGTGAGCAGCGCACCAGACCCAGACGCGCGCGCCGTCCCGCAGCACGAAGCAGGCGCCCGGCCCGCCCGCGGCCTCGCGCTCCCGCACCTCCGCGCCGCGAGCCTCGCGCGCGTACTGCCCCGACACCCTGATCAGAACCCGCGACGGAGCTAGCAAGCGACGCCCTGTAGCTGTTCGACGGTAGACAAAATAAAGAATAGCTTTCCAATTATCTAGTTAATCAAATATCATAAAAATATTAATCAACAACCCATAATGTCCCACTGCTGGGCTCCACGCTGGCCAAGTGCGGGTTGGGGACTGGCAAGAATACGTTGTGGCTACGTAAATCTTGCCGTTGGATGTTTTTAAGCCGCCCGAAGGCCTCCAACTAAGCTTCACGACTGTTATCGTATGATAACAACCGGGACCGACTGCTTAACGTGACCTCCGAATCACGGAGACGCTCATGGTAACATGCCACCAGCGGTCACCCATCCAGGTACTGACCGCGCCATCGTTGCTTACCCTCGATGATTGTTTCTAATCACCGAGTGCAACTGGGCTATGAGCGCCTCTATTTTATTATTTTATTTATCTAGTATTATTACATTATCTAGTAACTGTTCATAAGTCCCCGAGTGTTTCTGGAATCCCTACAACACAGTACATATACTCCTAGCGCGGGACTTGTCTTTTTCATTCGTTTCAAAAATAAACCAAAGGAGAAATAGCATTCCTTTATTTAAATAAAGTCTTATCTGAGCAACAATGTTTTACCCCTTATTACGAAAATTATGCGAACGAAAGAGTATATGGAAAGGCTATATGAAGAGGAAAAAAAGAAAGATAATAAATAAAAAAAGATGGGCGAATATCGGTCACTGGTATTATTCTTTATTGAACTTTGTCATATAGTTTCGTAGTGTCGTTCTTATTCTGAAACCGATTTTTATTTCAATTATGATATTTTTTGATCTCTTTTTACTTACGGTCATAATCCGTTGCGCTTCCAGAGTAAGTTATCATCCGTCCTTTAAATATTTGAAGAAAGTGAGCTGGTTCCTTTCCTTGATACACCCACGCCTAAAACATTAAGGTAATTGCTTTTCATTTATACCTCATTGTTTATTTCTTATGACAGTATAACTAATTTTAGATAGTAAAAAAGTAAAAAACTTCTAGCCAAAATGGTTAAGTTAACAGTCTTTCCATCGGCCGAGTCCTATCTAAGACTTCACAATAGGTTTAAAAACCAACGTAGATACAGTCGACGAAACCTTAAAAAAAAAAAATTATATCTATGTTCACCACTTATTATTTTGCTTACTTAGGTTAGCTATTGTCTTCTTCTTCTTTTGATGAATGGCAATCAGCCGGATCAGCTATTTCTGCCAATGTCAAGTATTTCAAGTCTTCAATTCTAAGTCTTCGAGTCTTCAAGTCTTCGTCGTGATGGAATTAATGATAAAAAATCGTTAGCTATTGTCACTTCCGCACAAAATGGACACTGAAGTGACAATAGCAAACCTAGGCCATAGTGGATGCGAGAAGCCATAGATCGAACTAAGTGGCGTGAAATTGGAGAGGCCTATGTCCAGCAGTGGACTGCGATAGGCTGATGATGAACATAGATATAAATTTTTAGAATACTGTACAAAGATAATAAAGTCGGTCAATATTAGAAATAAGGCAAATTAAGGAACTGATGCAAGGTAATATGATATTATTGTTGTTAATCATCCTAATATATAGTTATATATAGTGTATAGTATTTTATTGTAAATTTAAAAATAGCATATAATTTAATAACCTAGCTCTAAATTGTAAAGAAAGTAAGCATTAAGAAAAATTGTAAAAGCGTACGAGTCGACGAAACATGTTAGAAGTTTATAAACTAATAGCTTAAATAAAAAGCACACACAATAAACGTCGTTGCAGGGATCATTAATTTATGTATAACGTTATATTTCTAAACTTTGAGAAATGTTATCGTTAATTATGTTATCTTATAATATTTGAGACCTGCATTATCTTATTAATAATGATGATGTGCTCTGTACCTATTGGTAAATCTATACCAATAAGTAAAATTTAAGTGTCTGTTTGTAATTTGAAATTAATCTCTTTTCACTAAATGCGTATGAAAGTAACCATACTTGAGATTGCCACCAAAAAAAAACATTTTTTAAACTTTGTTTCTCCCGGGTAATCATTGGATTGGCTGGACCGATTTTGTCAGGTAGTTAAAATTGTACCGCGGGGCCCAATATTGTAATATAGTCAGACCAATGTAGCAATGTATTACGAGAGCTAATTAGTAACTATGAACTAACTTAGATACTAAGTAATTGTTTGATATAGAAACCTGAACAGGGCAACGCCCCAGCTTGGTATATAGATCTTTAGCTTCTTTTGCACCCAAATTCCTGAGATCATTTGGCGAAGAGCCACCCTGAAATTTAACTTGTTATTTTACAAAAATGATTAAGGTATATATTTATTTTTAAATAATATAAAGATACATGTTATTTACCATCCAATAGTATAGTATAGTCTGGTCTCCAGTAGGAGCGTGGTAAGTATAAAGCACAATGTAGCAATCCCTGTTGTAGAAGACAGCGGCCTGTGGGCGCTCCACTTCTGCCAGGGTCTCTTTGTTTGGGTCCTCTGCGTCAGTCTCGCGGCGTCGGACGCGCCATACACGAAGAACACCAGACCCGTCGTCAGGCAGCTGGGCCTGTTATAAAGTATTATTACTTTTGACTATATGTCAATTTACCAAAATATGAAAAAATAACCAATTCCTTGTAACCTATCTTAACAATGTTGCGGTCGGAGAAATTATTTTATTTGGAATATCTGAAGTTAAAAATCCACAATGTAAAATTTAAAATAATAACGAAGAAATAGCTAAAAAAGGTACCTCAGCTGCAAGCCATGCGTTAGACGCTAAGCTAACGGCATCTAGCTTAGTAGTAGCTGATCGGGCTGCACGCAAACGACTGTCACGTCTTGCATCACACCAGCGCCAATTGTGGAATAAGGCTGCGAATTCCAAGGGCTCACGACCCGCCGGAGCGGAGGATACGGGCACGGTCACGCGGCGAGCACGAGCTAGCCCCCGCGCAGCCGCCAGGGCCCCGCGCGCCGTGGGGCCCACCGCCGACGGACCCACCCACGCCCACACGCCGCGACTGCCGCTGTCCACGACGTAAACTCCCTGAGAGAATAGAAGTCAAGTAATTTAAATCCACATAGATCAACTAAACCTAGGTACTTTATGTATTGTGAACTAACGTCATCGGCTAAGTCTTCCCTGAACAGTGGCGCACGCTTGATCTCTTCCAGTCTTGCGGCCGGGCGCTGGGACGGTACAGTAATAGGCGTGACACGAGGAGGTTGCGTTGCCCTGTAAAGTCGTGCGGGACGAGGTGGATCTGCAGGTGGCGAGGCCGGTCGGAGGGCTCTCGCTCTCAGCTCGAGGAGTGTGTCTAGAAGCTCTCGATCTCCCGCCGGTAGCGTCTGCTCATATCCATCGTGGGCGATAGCGATCCGACGTGACATCATACCCTTGTCTGCTCCACGAGCCATGCGATATGCGATCTGTGTTTGTATATTGAATCAAATAATTAAATATTTTTTGTTTTATACTCGTTCTATTTCCCTATACAAATAACAAACATATTCCGCTTTACATTCCAATGAAACAAGAATCTGTACGATTCGTATCTTAATAAATTTAAAAAGTATGAGGAAGGAAATAAGTTTAAATGCTCTTAGGAAATGAACTAATTAGTTAATTAGAAATAAAATAAAAATTTAAACCATACTACTCATCTATTAATTTCGTCAACTGTAACTTTACGCGACCTTGGCTCCAAAAATTTTCTCAACAAGGTTGGCAGTCCGGCCGAGCCACAACACCAGCAAAGAAGACGTATCGAGCAGGAAAACGCCATCGGTGGCCAATTGGGCCCAAGACACTGGCTCCAACTGCTGCAGCACTGGCCGACGGCCGCGCACACGGTACAGCCGAGCGCTGCCGTTTAGGTTCGTTGATCCGCTTCGAAGAATTCTGTTTTGAATGTTTGTATGTTAATATTAAAATAGGGATTAGAATATTGAAAATAATCGATAACGAATCGATGAAAAAACATATTTCAGCGGTGGCGGATTTGACAAATATTTCTTACCTAATACCATCTCTGAAATAGGAAAGCAGCCTGGGGGTTTCCTTGGTGGTGGCCTCTCGGTGTATAACAGTGGGTGCGGCGAGGTATGCTGCAAGCTGAGTACCTCGACGTAAGGCCAGTGCAGCTAGTGGGCCGCAGCGCTCACCGCCCCAAGAGTGGATGTGACGCTCTGCGAACTCACCATTGCCGTTTTCTTTTATTTCCCGACGCTGTAATAAAAGGAATTATTTAACGATTGCCTCGGTGGAAGGTGGTGTGCGATTGCAACTGCTGTGCATAAGGTCTTGGGTGCGATTCATGCGTCGGACTAAATATTTGTATAATCTGTAAATGTTTGTTTTGGAGTTTGGGTGTTTTCTATGTTAAATACCTATGTAAGTATTAAAAAAAGTATAAATTACAGCCCCATAATGCAAGCTCTGTTTAGTTTGGGACTGGAGGGCATTGTGTAAATGTGGAATAACAAACTTATACACGTAATTTTTGTATGTATGATACAAAGTTAGTTCTGAATAAAAAGTTAATAATATAATGCAGGATAGTTATACAAATGTATACTATTTTATGCTTCTCTCTTAGGTACGTTAAGTTATTGAATTATTGTGCATCCTGTAAAATCTCCAACAAAAAAAATTAAAGATATCTAAAAATGCCTACAACGTAATAATTCGAACATGTGTAATGTGTAGGTACCTAATCAATATAATTTACAACGTTTAGATAAAACCATTTGTTACAATATTAACTTTTTACTGTATTTATTCTTCTTGGTATTTGATTGATTGACCAAAGACCACTAGTCCAATGGGCCTACCTAGTGGTTTGCGAATATGCCTATTTTGTCAGAGATCAAGAATTCGATTCCCAACCAGGACATTAATATCGATATAATCGTCGTTTCGTTTGTCGCTTTAAAGCACAACTCTCGCACAAGGACTAAATCATGTGTTTGCAGGAGACTTTATAAACATACGTCAATCGTATTTAAATAAGTAGGACTTAAAATTGTAGACACTAAAGTGTGCTTTTAACACGCTTCTGTATATCCTATTAGATGTACAGATCTACAGTTAAGTTTAATCTACTCCAAATTTTATTAAAGATAAACTGACTTCATGAATGGAATAGACGTAATATCTGGTTTTCTACAGCGCTGAGTGTCATGGATCAAACCCCACACAAAACAACACTGTGTGATTCACAACTTGTTGTTATGGCCCGTTTCTTGTATGTTTCTAGAAGTAGAAAGAAAATAATTTACTTACGATGACGTCGGGGCCAGCCGGTTGACCCGGCAGCGAACAAGAGTACACCAAATAGGCTTCCCCATCGTAGAACGTGCCGTAGTGTGTTCGAGGTAAAAGTTCAGTGTTCGTTTCCTGAAAACAAAATAACGATCAATTACTCGAATGTTTTTTGCGGCCGCAATCTAAAATCAAACAGTGACATTAAATTGTTAAACTGGTGTTCGCTTTCTGGTTTATATTCATAAAAATTGTAAGAGAAATTTACTGGTGGAGTCACGTTTACGCAATTATAACAAAAGAAATTTTATATATTTATAGTTTTCGTTAATCCTGTGTTACTTGCACTAAGCCGTAACCGTTGAATAAATTCTATACATGAATCTTATAGATTGATAGCTATTATTACTGTTAAATTAAAACTGAAATCATTACTCTCTAGACTCATAAACCCCTAGTCAATCTTCTGAAGTAGGCTACTGAATTAAGCGTCAAATTTAGTAGAAAGTCGTTCCTAAAATAAAGTGCATTTGTGTTCAGAAACCATAACGGATTATAAGAATGTAAACATACCTCGTCGTCTAAAATTGCCCCAGGCAGGGTAAAAGTATAGCTATAGCAAGGTTTTGAATGGGAAATAACGAAGAAGAGACGTATACAGTCCCAAACAACATTAAATAAAAAAATATGTCGGACATCTAACCACAACACCATCTAGTCCCAAGCTAAGCAGAGCTTGTGTTATGGGTACAATGGGCCAATTGATATAAATACATATATACTTTTTTTGTAAATACATACATAATATACATAGAAAACATCCACCCGAATAAAATATTTGCAGATCATACAAACATTTGGTCCGACCCGGGAATCGATCCAGAGACCTTAAGCATAGCAGTCGCATACGCTAACACTACGCCACCGAGGCAATTGAATTTTTCATTTTAATTCACAATGTTGCTGAACGGGTTGCTGAGGTCCGATGCCAGTCGCTCCGTGTAAAAACTGATATTCCGATAAAGCCATTTGAGTATCCGACCCCAAATCTTGGGAATAATAAAGGCTAGGAAGATGCTGAGCTGATTTAAAGAAAAAGAAGGAATCACTTATATCGAGCTATAGGTCGTATGATATTCCCCTAGCCGATTACGGCCACGGCATCCAATCCCAACGGAGACCAGCCAACTATGCAGGAGATATTATAGTGCACAAATGTGTGCTCAAACACAGGTGCACTCTCCGTTCCCTCACTCTCACAATCCGATGGGACGGTTAACCGACACGATCAGGGAGAGATCAGGCACAGGACCGACAGTTTTACGTTCTCTCCGAAGCACGGGGGCTCAGACCCCAACTTCTAAACTCCGAGCTAACTGCTCGTCGTTTAAGTCTTCTGTTTTCTGATTCTATAGGTCGTATAGAAATAATACGTATAGAAAGAAATAATACGCAATGACAAGCAGTGTCACAGCAGCAGCAGAAATCATGTCGTCTTCTATCACAGTCACGAACAAGACTGTGAAGCTTTGCGAGTGTGGGTGGAAGGACACAGTTCTCGCGCGGATCACGGCGCGACTTCACACGAGTGTAGAGCCGGCTTAAGTTACAGATATAAAAAAAGACATACAACTTAAAAGGGAAACTCCTTTATTTTTAGTAGGTTTATAATAGGAATACAAATAAAAACCAACTTATTACAAGTACCGCACCTGTGTCTAATTAATCTAATTATTTCATGTTTATCTCAGTTCCAGCCAACTTATAATCTTAATGCATTGTGATAAATTACCTATTGTCCATTTTTAAGTAAGATATATCTGGTTTTGTTTATTTTTTTCTTGAAGTACAACAAAGAGTATTTATTTTACTTTATTATAATGAACTAAATTTCAACTATCAATTGTCGTCTTGAGCGCGACGACCGTTAGCTATGACCGAAATAAAAAACAATGAAATTACCTTCGACCATTCTCTTTGTCGATGTAATAGTTTCATGGACTGCAGTTTCGGTAAATATGTTTGTTCAAGCTAGGCACGTAGGGCCTTTGTTTTTTTAACAATTATTACAACAGTAAAAAAATGTAGTTACTTAGTATAAGCCTGATTTCTGATAGTAGGATAATCGGCATGCATACACCAGCGCACGTCTAGAGTAATATTTAGACATGTTATTAACACATATTTTATGAGTTTTTGTGTGGCGCTCATAGCCCAATCAACGAGGGTAAGTAACGACGGCGCGATCAGTACCTAGATGGGTGACCGCTGGTGGCATGTTACCATGAGCGTCTCCGTGATTTGGAGGTCACGTTAAGCAGTCGGTACCTGTTGTTATCATAAGATAACAGTCGTGAAGCTTAGTTGGAGGCCTTCGGGCGGCTTAAAAACATTCAACGGCAAGATACGTAGCCACCACGTATTCAGTTAGCCAGTCCCCAACCCGCACTTGACCAGCGTGGGAACGTATGGCCTTAACCCTCTCCTGAGAGGAGACCCGAGTCCAGCAGTGGGACATTATGGGTTATTGATGATAAAGAAGGACGTCAAAGATGACCGATTGGTATAAGCCTGTATCCAGCTTCAACCTGCGATCTTTATGAGGTCATATAAATACCGAGTTGGTGGATATTCTACGCTTCACGTTTTACTTAGTTATATTACAATCTACTAAGGTATATAGCAATATGAAGAGAACATATTAAGAAGAATTCGATGTACCTACGAAGGCGCATGAAAGCATTTAATATTTGGAATATGATTATTGAATGTTTATTATACCTACGTATATATTTACTACGTAAATATTTGTGGCGTAAAACTTTAAGATACAAGTATTTCTATTGACCTTGGCCTGTACCTACTCAAGATATTCGTAGCGACTGAAATTCGACCTTTAGGAAATCTCTAGGATTTTTCACTCGTGAGTGAAAAGTGTATTGACTGTATCTGAATAGAACTTTGCGATATACATAATAATATACGAGATATACAATTACAGCGGTATGTGTGCATGATGCATCTATCAGTGTCGTTATATCACGGCAGTAAACACTGGATGATCCTCAGCTTAACACGCAATTAACTTTTTGTCAACAAAACATAATTACGCTTTCGAATATTTATCTTACTACATTATTTACAAGCATTTTAATCGGGTTTTAACATTATGTTCAATAAAGTAGCAGATGCAGGCAGTTTTTTTTATTCAATCTTTATTTTACTGAGCAAATCGATATGCAATTAGTTATCTATTTTCGTAAAATTGTACTAATAATAGTAATAATGTGTTATATGTATATAATAACTGTTTTTAATTCTTTAGCTTCCGACGCAGAAAGAGTTGTTTTCAAACTTATAGACTTTGATTTCGTTAGGAAATAGCCATTAAACTCGGAAAATCAAGAGTAGTAATTGGAAGTGCCTTGAATTATGTTTTTGGGTGCCGCACTTCGAAAGGAAAAGACGAAACTTACAGGATCACTTTATCTGTATGTCTCTCAAGAACCCGTGAAGTTATTAAGCTGAAATTTATAACAAATACTCAGGCGTACTGTCCCTTGGAGCTGTGAAAATATCAAACTTCTAAGCCAATGCAATCAACAGATACGTCCGTTTAAGCTGCAAATTTTCGACACTCGCAAGAACAAAACCTACTGAGTACTTACCGTGAACTCAGAATCTTGAAATTTGGTACAAAACAACATCTTATAGCACAGCTAAAGGGAAAATTACGAAAAACATATTTTTTAGTAACATCATATAATAAACCTACAGGTTTGTACGGAACAGAGTACGCGAGTCCGACTTGCACTAGGCCGGTTTTTTATGTGTAAGTCTGCCAAAGTGACTCTACTCTGCCTGATGGAAAGCATGAATAGAATCCAAGAGTGATGGTCACCATACAGATTGCAAATGCAGACATTGCAACAATACAGCATGGTGATCCCCACTATGGCCGCATATTGCTGCCCCGGTGGCGCAGCGGTAGCGTATGCGACTGCTGTTCTTGAGGTCTTGGGTTCGATTCCCGAGTCGGATCAAATGTTTGTATGATCTGCAATAATTTGTTTCGGAGTTTGGGTGTTTTCTATGTATGATATGTATAAATTTACAAAAAAAAGTATATATGTATTTCTATTAGTTGTTTAGTACCCATAATACAAGCTATGCTTAGTTTGGGACTAGATGGCGTTGTGCGGAATGTCCGGTATATTAAGATGCTTCTACATCATTGGGTTTCCAGTCTTGCACTCACCAACTCAGTTTAGGTAGGTTTTCTGTGTAATAGCAGCGAGCGGTTAACTTACCGCTGTGGTCGAGCAGAGCTGCCTGTCTTCTCTGTGCTCCTGCTGAAATCAGCGTAGCTCTACTACCTTCGAGGTGTAAGGTGTGCCTAATTCTTTTTCATGGCATGGGAGACCTGAGACTGCAGTGATATGGTTGTAGTGACAGTGACAATAATACATCTTCATTCAAAAATTAAATCGAGATAGGCTAAATGCTAAATGATATATATAGTGCATATTTTAGATGTTGATCTAAAGTCAAAAGAAATATGTACATATTTTTTTGTGATTATCTAATAATTTAGAGTTTTTTACTCAATATTTCCTTCAAGCGGTTAGGAAAGAGTTTTCTTTCTCTTAAAAAGAATAGATTTCTTGTGTTATAAAATATTTAAAAACCTTCAATCAAATTACCTAGAAAACAAACTCAATCAAATCTGGATCATCCTTTCGGAGCTATGATAGAACAAAAAGACATACAGACGCATATGATCTACCTATCTAATACTGATACAAACGTTAAACTTTTGTTATAGTTTTCGGCAAAGTTTGTTGTGTCTGACTTTAGTCGACTTCAGAAGTTCGTGAGCTGGGTAAAAAAGAACTCTTGACCCTAACAAACTGATTGCTAGAAAATCATTTCAAACTATGTAATAGGAACACAATGGTAATAATTTCCGTTTCTGATGACTATCTTTGATGGTATTGCAATGTAAAGTTGAGAATCTTTCAGTCGCGGTCTACCGGGTCGGTTTACGCTTTGTCTGTGTCTAGCGGTATTCAATGTGGGTGTGACTCAGACTTGGTGCAACTTAGGGTTGGCAATTCTATTTACAATGTCATTGCAAAGAGCAACGCTTACAGCGTTACTACTATTATTAAGGTATACGAGAAATCTTTTCTTATATTGATAACAACAACCAATAATGGCCCACTGCTGGACTCGGGTCTCCTCTCAGGAGAGGGTTAAGGCCATACGTTCCCACGCTGGTCAAGTGCGGGTTGGGGACTGGCTGACTGAATACGTGGTGGCTACGTATCTTGCCGTTGGATGTTTTTAAGCCGCCCAAAGGCCTCTAACTAGACTTCACGACTGTTATCGTATGATAACAACCGGGACCGACTGCTTAACGTGACCTCTGAATCACGGAGACACTCATGGTAACATGTCACTAGCGGTCACCCATCCAGGTACTGACCGCACTGTCGTTGCTTACCCTCGGTGGTTGTTTCTAATCACCGAGTGCAACTGGGCTATGAGCGGCTTTTTCTTATATTAACTTGTGAAAAATCAAGTTTACATTGCTGACTATTTTATCCGATTAGTAGGAGCCCTATTCACGGAGCACGATCAATGCAAAGATAAGAAAAACTTGTATCAAATCTTGTGTCAACCCAATTGGCCAGCGTGGTAGTGTGGGCCAAAACCCCATTTCTATAGAGAGACTCATGTATATAATAATACACATATATCGATTCCTATATAGGCAAATACATATTAATAACCCGCGTAGATATATGTGTTCAATCATATGTAAAGAAATGTTAGCCAACCCTATCATATAACAATTTCTGTGTCAGTTGTGGTTTTCCGTTACAATGAAATCTGGACTCGTCCATTAATTATATTTGTGGAGCGAATGCAACAGACAAGTAATTAATTTCAGGCGTAAAAATGTTCAAACGGCCGCAGTGCGTTTAGAGATAAAAATGTCAGTTAACATTTCCTTTTGCCTATATTTACGAGTAAGATAAATAACACCTCGAAACGTCTGTCGTTATAGAACGTTCCTAGATAATACGAGTTTACATATGAAATGCCGTAATCATTTAAAATAAAAATTGATTAATTATGTTAAGTTTATAAGTTTATTTTTCCCTCCTTTTTTAGTACAGAGATGTGTTTAACTGTGGAAATCAAATCCACGACCTATGGCTTTGTAGACGGAAATATTATACCTTACAATTTTACTACTACCAGTAGCTACAATGAAAATTATAGAGAAAGGCTTCTGTAAATTACTAAGCTCTTAAAAACCGTCCAAGTGCGAGCGGGACTCGCGCACCGTGTTGCCGTACAAACTTTTAGTCAAGAACAGACAAACTTTGCCGTTAAAAACCTATTGCCCTCATATATCGATACCATCTGTAAAATGTCTGGTAATAATGGCAATGCATTTTTTGCCCTTCATGACATGGTTACATGTCAACTTTCATGATTCAAGGTTAACAAGAAATTCCCTATAGGTTTTAATAATAGGTTTTATTCCCTGCGAGTGTCAAAATATACTGCATAATGGAGCATAAAAGAACGTTATTTGATTGTGAAATTAGAAGTTTGAATTTTTTACTACTGGCAGGTATTGCGGATCTGAATTTTTAATAATTAATTTCAACCAGATACCTTCACACGTTCCTGGGAAGAAGGTTCTTAACAGACGGATAAAGATTCTATAAAGGTTCCATGTTCGCTATGGAGTATGGAACCCTATAATGAAGTTTACAGCTGTTTTTATTGTTATTAATTCTAATGCATTTTATTAACAAGTTCTGCTCTGATTCAATTATGAATGACGTACATCGTAGTCTAGTTAATACAGTTTGCAAAAACTAGACTACCTGAATACATATCTACCTAGCACTAATTTATTTGCTAATTAGTTTAGAAGCTGAACATTTTTTGTAGTTTTAGTAAACTATAATAACTGTTTTTTTATTGCCGTTTTGATGCAATTTCACTTTCTGCTAGCCGCACCGGTGCTTGCTAGCGGTATTACCCGGAGGTTTTGTTTCGTCTTTTCGCACACCCATTTTTTTAACCAAAATTTAAAGATCCTAAGTTATGCCTTATAACATCAACTATCTGAAAGTGTAAGTTTCGTCAAAGTCGATCTAGCCGTTCCAGACATTATAACCAGTACAAATAGATAGACTGCCAAAAATTTAAAATTTTATTTTAAATGATGTAGCGTATAAACTTTTAAATGCATTTAGTGAAACGCTGTTGATTTGAAATTACAAATAGACACTTTATTTTTATTCATTGGTATAGATATAATAATAAAATAATTAAAGATACCTTTTATACACGTGGCTAGTTGCAGTCTCATAAAAAACAAAACACCATCTTACCATTAACGACGGGTCTTTTATCCTGAACAATATAATAACAATGTGAGTAATTAAGTATATTTGATCATTGGAAAACACATTCACTCTGTGGGTCAAATGTAATTGAGAGTAGTTGATGAAATATTTTAACATAAGTAACTACAGGTTGTTTAATAACAACATTTATTTAAATATTCTTGCGAATACCGTTTAGGTTAGTAGGTACTTATTTGCAGCACATTGCGCGTGGCTAACGAGCATGATGCCTCCGCGCCTGCGCAGCGCCACTGAGTTTACCTTCTTGCAATTAATTGTTCACATTTTAACTATATACTTTCTCTTCTGCCTTAATATTTTGGTAAATTAATGACTATTTAGTGTTTTGCATCAGATAAAATGCTAAAATGAGGCATAATATCTATTATCTTTATGGTAAACATTTGTTTAGATATTCACATTTATGTCTATTCACACAGAGCGTTATGATGATGTAACACTTTAAAGATTAGTTTAGATGACCCACGCAACCTCGTATACGCCTCCTATTGCCCGTAGCGTGATGTTATAAAGCGCGAACAATTTGTTTACCATAAAAAAAATTATAGCGATCCAACCGTAGAAGATAGACAGCAGTTGAACAATTCATTCGAACATTATTTTTGCGAAACTAACCATTTACGCAGCTCACGCAATGAAAGCTCTCAGAAGATATAATTTTCCCCCGTTTTGCAATATATTTCATTGATACTCCGCTCATTTTGGTCATAGCGTGATAATGTATAGTCTATAGGCTTTCTCGAAAACTGAGTCATAAGCGGCTAGTCCGTTTGGTGATTGATTAAGAATATGGAGTGTCACCATCCGTACTCATCCCGTGGGTGCCGTAAGAGGCAACTAAGGAAGCAATCAACGCAGGGCAAGACCACTGCAGAGAGAAGGCAAACTTGAAAGAAACCCTATACCGACCCGACTTGCCACCTTGGTATAGAAGGGCAAAACCTCCTTTCTAGGGAAGTGAACTGTTAAAGGTTGATGTGACGATATGAGCTATCTAACAATGAAGAAATTTCCATATTACACCAGCTCTTCCTGAGATTAGTACGTTCAACCAAACTATTAAACTCTTCAGTATGTATGTATTCTGACTGCTTAAGACCGGGGTAGTTCGTTTTTCAAAGTTTGGCCTTCGTTCAGTAGTGGATGCCTAAGTCTGACGATGATTCAAAATAAATGCGTTACTTGTTACAATTCAAAACTATAACGTTCAAGTGGTTATACTCAACCAACCAACAACAGCTACGTAAGGTAGTCGACTAAGTCGGTGTTAAAGCATTCTCATGAAATCTGTGTGAGTAAATCACAATTTCGACATTTACAGTTCACTGCGATCTCGTTGCAATACGCAGCTCCACAAAACGTGAGGAAACAATATGATGGTGTGTTGACCTTTCACACGGTCTACTAATTTAGGGAAACAGATAATATGCAGATACAGACATACCGTGGATATTCATATTTTATTTCTTTTGTTGGTTCTCTTTGTCATTCACGTTTCTAGTATTTTCAATGCGAGCGTACTTAAAATTGTGGAAGAGTAAGTATCGAAGTCGAATTGGAGAGGCCTATGTCTAACAGTGGACTGCGATAGGCTAATGTTGATGAAGCATCGATGATGAAACCCATAAAAGGTCCACAGGATGGACCATATTTTTAAGCCACGCTTATTTTAAGAAGTAGTATGAGGTGACGTAACTCGCTCCGGTTGGTGTTCAACTTAACATGGCGGATTGCCGTATTTTGTAGTTTTATTTTTATTAATTAACTATTAATCTCGCTCTAAATATGAAAATAAATAAGATTTTTATACTTTATGAAACCCATTTCATAAGATAAATACATAATTTTAGTGGTTCTTGGTTACTATCATCATGCCTATTACTTACTTTTTGTTTCTTTCAACTTATTACCATCTGAATCGTAGAATCTACTTTTAGAATTTAATATGGATCTGCCCCCTTAGTTAAGATGCAGGTGTTTCGCATCGATTCTCTTTCTACAATCGCTAATGCCTCTATTCTCTTGCGTTATTGGCTAATATTTCATTATGACCACATGACTTAGTGTTCAGATGACGTCATTCCCATACATTTTTTAGTTTTCTAATAATAGTTACCTACGTTTGTAAAACTTGGCTAGGGGGCTTGGCTACAAGATCTTGACAATGCGAATTGAACCTTGTATATCCATATAAGGTTCAATTCGCGTTGTCAAATCATCTTAGAAACTAAAATTTTGCGCGAATTATATTCTTAATTGTTTTCTTTGTCTAATTATAAATTTTAATATATACGTAAGTAATTGTGCTGACTTATCTTGTATAAATCATATATTGTTTCAATTACATAACATACAGACGGTTAAAATATAAATGCCCAAATTATGAGTAAATTCATATTGTTCATAAAAAAATCGTACTATCAGTACTATATTATCTACTTGTTGCATTATAATTTCAAATGAAAGATCCTTTTGTAGTTTTTTTTTTATTGTAGTTACTACATATCTACAATACTTAACGCAATGACTTTTGTTTCTGAATGTAATGTGAAACACATGAGCAGGCGTTCTAGTATTTCACTTCAGTAGATAGTTTCGAATAGTGATGGCTCAGTGTGAGTTTATTTCACAGTAGGTTTTTTTTATGTAATAGGGAGTAAACTTGTAGACGTATCACCTGATGGTAAGCGATTACCGCCGCCCATGGACACCTGTAACGCCAGAGGCGGTTTCCTTACTCACTCGGTTTTCTGTGAGGCCGTGGTATCACTCCGGTCGAGCCGACCTATGCATGCCCAATCTCGACGGCGAGCGTTTATCGGCGAAGTTTTCAGGGCAGGCCAATCACAACGCCGAACGCGGTCAACGTGACGATCGAGATAATATAAAATAAACTCACACTAGGCTCTCAATGCATACACATCACAAAGATGAATCAAATCATTTCTAAGACACGTCTTCAGCAGTGAAAGTGAATTTTTGATACGAACAAAAGTAACGCAATGAGTATGCAATTATCTTGGCATTATCTTTCTAATTTAATGCCGGCTTTGCGTGATAGGTTAATTTAGTTATTCGTTGCTTAGAGAAAAACGTGACAGTCATATTTCACTGTGAATTTGTACAAGGACCTTTTTATTAGACGACAAGTTGTTGTCGTGAAAACAGATTTGAATCTACATTTGCTTAACCTACTACCTATGTGATCTCGAAAGGTAAATATTAACGTATGCCATGAATAGGATCCATATACGAAAATTACGTCTACATTCAAAGGAAGTAAATTATTTCGCAAGTGATTGGAAATAAAATTAGAAATGTAATATGATATTGTCATGCAACGTCGAGGTGTGTAAATTCGAGATCTCGAAAACATGTCGAAAACTTTAGACGAGGTATGGTATGATATATTTATTTGATGAGACATTCTTTTGCAATTAGATTTACACCAGTAAATCACTGTTGAAGTACACATAAGTAGATCGAATCAAATGATTATTAACGTTCATTTTATGTCACAGAGTGAACGTTGATGATCGGTTGTCAGGTTAATTGGCCTACGAGAACTTCCAAATTACTGATTAAAGACACTCTTTATCTCTGTGGTGTTCAAGGGATTCCCATGTATTTTACCTTTCATAAGTTTCTCTGAAAAAGTATTACTAATTCGCTTGTTTTCATCTTATGTTTTAAAAACAAAGTAGGGCTGGCTGTACATCTTTTAAGATATCAGCAGTGATATGCTCCATGAGCTTTGTAAATATACTATGATTACAGATATAAACTTTTCGCAAGTTACTTCCAATATTATTCTCAACAATATTATATCTTAGTTTTTTTTATTTTAAAACCATAAGATCGAATTTGATCTTCACTGCTACTTGGTCACCACTTCCACTATACAGGTTTATGTGAATTTACTCGTATGGTGCAAGCTTCCTTAAATTTTATAGATGCACTTACCGTGATTCTCCATATAAGGAATGTGGTGTGATCTCGTGCCACTGTCCGAAAAGCAGCCTCTGCTGCACGTATGCTGACTCCCTCATCCTCCTAAAATAAAACATTAATGTTAATTTTTTTTTGACAGAAGATTATGGCCTCACGAGAATATTAGTGCTTAAGTTTTACAGCTATATCGCTAGCTTTTGGCTTTAGCTACACCCGTATTTATGTCGGTTATCGTGGTTTACCATTTTTCGAGTTAATATAGTCTATGGCACTTACAAATAATGTGGCTTCCTACTGGAAAAATAATTTTTAAAATCGGTTTAGTTGTTCCCACTACCTCGCTAACTTTACCTCTTTATATTATTTGTGTAAGTAGACTAGCTGCACGAAATTGAGAACAAATAAAAGACTAATTTATTTATTTATTTAAGTAGATTAGGCGTGTAGTTAAAACTAAGGTTTTACAGTGTGACTGAAGTGTTACCATATGGGACGATGCGGGCTTACCAATTCACTATTAAATTAGATTATACAATCTTTGTTTATAATCTTGGAAGCTATATATACATAATTTACTATGACAAGTGAAGTATTTTTTCTTTTCAGGATAATGATGATGTTTTAAAACTTGCTTCTCCTACTTGTCTGGACCACATAAATATACTGATAAGTGTGCGAAGTTTCAATTCATTCAGACGTTTTGAAGTGGGAAAATAACGTTAAAAATTCGATACAATACAAACAAACAATACCAAGCTAATAAAAGACTATAAAAAAACAACTCCACTCTTTCTCTCATGGTAGCATGTCGTATATATTTATGTAAAAAAATTAAAGCGATTACAAAAAAGAATTAACTCAAAAAAAATAATGAATTATTATTGAAGTGAAACATCTATAGCGGCGGATTTGAATAACTATATAACCTTCTTCATCTGTAAAAATTTACTGTGTTTTTATGAAACTTACATATATATTATGATTGAAAATAAATCTATAATAATTTTTGTTTTATTTTACTAGTTACATACATTTTTTACGGAACACTCATTACTAATCAGTAGCTATTAGCAAACATGAAAATGGCGAATGTCATATGTGTAACTATTTTATTCCCTAATTTACTTTGTACTGTTCAAATGCAACTCACAAGAGATAGCTATCTCTTTCTCTACCATGCATTCCTAATAATCTTTCGCATCGTAATCGTAATGTATGTATACACTTATAAATAAGTACGTCATGGCATACCGCAACAATAACCGGACGCCGCATAGGATGAGAGTAATCTTTCTTTTTTTAAATGTCATTGTTATTAATGACCTAGATAGACAAGTGTACTATCTGCCTATAATCACTTTTTGAAGCAAAAATAACATTTTCGATATACTGAGTTTGTTAAAAATCTCTTTGAAGAGATATTCTGAAAATCCTTGAATTTTTGTTTACAATAAGTTTTGAAATATTCTTAGACGAACAATAACGTATAGAGAGCATAACAGCTTATGTGTTGTTCTATTGTGATGTTGAACGATTATGCTAATTGTCTGTGCAAAGAAAGGATTTCAGTTTAGTCACGTATACTGTATGCGAAGTTAAATCGAATAAGACCCAAATTGAATCAAAATTTTATGTGAAATTATGTCGATGAGTTCATATTTAGACGTATATTATACCTGTATATGTATAAATAAGCTTCAAATTATTCGATACACATACACAATTCGATTGTTTATGCCGATAGCGGAAACTTATTCCTGGAAAAGTATCTTTATCCGTTACACTGATACCTTGCCCATTATTTTTATAATAAAGCCAATTAAGAATTAATTCTGGAGCAAATGTATAAATATTTATAATGACACTAGCAGCCTGTTCCGGCTTCGCACGGGTAGACATTGGTATTTACCCAAAAATTTAAATATTATAAATTTTAACACGCTCTCAGCAAATTTTACAAGTTTAGAACACTTGACCAAGTCTCGAAATTTTCATACGGATCCCGAACATTTTTGCAAATATAATACAGCCTATGCTACTCGAGGATGATTAAGCTTTGAAATGATGAAAGAATTTTCCAAATCGGTTTAGTAGTTTCGGAGCCTATTCAAGGCAAATAAACAAACAATCAAATCTTTCCACCTTATAATATTAGTATAGATAACTATAACAAATAGATAATCATTTTTTAAGATCATCATCACCAATAATATTTAAGTGTGTAATTAAACAGAGTTCGAAAGTACTAGAACCCTTACAAAACTGATACTCTTTTTGCTAACACATAGCTAAATATCAAAGCAATAGGTACTACAACCTGATACTGACCAACCAACCAACAAATAATCTTGATACTATTTTTTTTCCATCCTAATACCAGTATCTATACATACAAATGAATAAAATTGGAGTGTCTGTTTGCAATATTAAAATAACCGCTCTTTACTTAATGTGGATGTATGTAGACCAAAATAACATTTTTTTAAATTTTTGACGGACTGTATGTTCCGACTGAACTCTGGAACGGTTGAACCGATTTTGACGGGACTTTCACTGGCAGATAGCTGATTTAATATGGAGTAAATTAGGCGAATTTTTTTTAAACTAGCTACCTTTGTTTTTTTTATGCAATCGCGAGTAAACGAGCAGACGTATCGCCTGATGTTAAGCGATTACCGCCGCCCATGGACATCTGCTACACCATAAGCGTCACAAGTGCGTTGCCGGCCTTTAGGGGATGGGGAGGAGGTTGGGGATGGGGGGAGCGTTTGGTGTATGGGCCTCCTGTATCCTCACTCACTCGATGAAAGACAGCGCAAGCGCTGTTTCACACCGGCTTTCTGTGAGGCCGTGTTATCACTCCGGTCGAGCCGGCCCATTCATGCCGAAGCGTGGCTCTCCCACGGTGAAATAAGTATGTCGGTTATTGCGGAAAATATTAGCCCATGTTCTTTCTCAGGCTTTAGACTATTAGTGTACCAAACTTCATGTAATCAAAGATTTAAAAATGTACTCAAATGGGTATAGAATAAGTCTATACCTTCTTCTATACCTTACCCATATTTTAGTTTAAAGAAACATCCGTAAATGCTCTCCTTGGAACTATGGGAGGGATAGCTTTGAGCTCGATAACCCCACTCATTCGGGGAAAAGAAATTATCTCATAACTGCTTAAGACCGGTTTTTTGTAAGGCCATTGTACTTATTTAGGTTCTTTTATAATTATAATACCACACGTACGTTGACAATAAAGATTTTGATTTGATTCCCTACCTAATTTATATCATTAAGAAAATGTGAAATGTGTAAGTGATCGTCAATTTTTGCGTATCTCTTTGTATATAGAAACCGTTAAATTCAAATAGAGATATTCATGCATATAAATGTTTGCAATGACCGGGCATCGAACCCGTGACCTCTGACGTTGTAGTTGAATACACTGATATATCCACGTAGGATTGCTTAGTTTACATTATTAACTTCTTTGATAGTTCTTATTATTATTGTAGGTGTGAGAGATTATATCGATGAATGTTTTGTTGTTTAATAACTTCAAAACAAGGAAATGGATCTAGATGAGATCTTTTGCAGAGTGTGCTTATAGTCCTGAGTACTTATAGGCTAATTTACTAACCTTAATAAACTTTTGTTTTCCATTTTAATCTCAATCAGCTTTAGCTATAAACAGGTGAGTTCTATGAATATTGTCTTTGGTTGTATTTTTCAGTAAAGACATATCCTAAGACCATTCTTTAAACAATAGATTTATAAGGCTAGTATGTCCTTTCGCTTCTTCCTTTTACTTTAGCTACATGTTGCTATGTTGTTTTTTTTTTTTTTT